>JAADXJ010000510.1:0-19801 GCA_023337735.1 Pythium biforme
TCCTCGCCGCCGGACGACCTTGCAGCCATCGCAGATGCGCTTGACGGACGAGCGGACCTTCATGTTGGCACGCGGGTTCTTGGAGTCTGCGAGGGCAACCGCGAGCAGCTCCGACCACAGAAGCCACGAGTGCCGCAGAGCGGCGTCGGAGTAAAACCTCGCGTAACCAATACCCGTATCCGCAAGGTTATTACAGCAGTTGGGTAACCCGTTCGCCGGTGAATCAAACAAACGTTTGATTGGATGGATATCTGCGACGTGTGAGACGGCAGGGGTTTTTCTCGGAATGGGACGATGCGAACAGCACCACGATTGATGACAACAACTGGAGCATCGAGCTGAGTGACGCTCTCCTTCAAAGTGGCAATTCTCACACACACACAAACGCTGAAGAAGCCGAGCGAAAGGATGACCAAGAGGGAGTGCTCCACATCGACGTGGGTCGAGCTCCTCGCCGCCGACGGCCACAGCCTGTGCACGTACTTTTTCCCGGAGTTGAGCATTCCCGTCGTCGCTCACGACGGAAATGAAGAAGCTGTACGGAGACACGGACCTCTCGGGCGTCTCGCCCGACCTTCTCCGAGTGTACCAGGACAAGGAGGCGTATCAGAGCAGAGTGGCGTTGGCGATCAATGCCTCCATCGAAGGGATGGGCGAAACCGAGAAGAAACCCCTCATCATGCTGGTGCGGAGTGTGCCGGCCCCAGCGGCGGTGCTCCCCCTGGGACATCGGCCCCCGCCCGCGCCATTGCCGACAATGAAGGCATTGGACAATGTGGTCGAGCTCACGGCCGAGTGTATGAAGATGACAACCTTAGAGCCAGGCGACACAGACCAGTTCCCACTCTTCCACAAGTTCATTGCGCCGCTGGGCGGGTGCACACTGAACGGCAAGCTCTTTTGGCGCGAGGAAGAGCGCCAACTGGCGTCGATTTTGCGTGCGCAACTGCTGGGCAACGCGGAGTAGAGAAACATCGTGATGGGCTCTCCAGGCGTCAACAAGTCGACGATGCTCTGCATTCTGGCGTTTTACGTCGCGCTCGTCGGCAAGAAGAATGTGTTGGTGGTGCGTCAACTGTCAAAGGCCACACAACGGTACTGTCTGTTCTTTTTGAGATACCATGGGGTCGGCCGCGTGGAGTGGTTCTCGATGCCAGACTGTACAGCACAAGAAGCTATTGACACCTTTGTCGGGGTGAAGCGTCAAGCCTTCGAAACGGTCCGCATGTTGGACGGCTTTGTCTACCGCACGCTTCCCAACGATTTGCATACCTTCCATTTCCTCGCGACCTCCCAGTTCGTGTGTCCCACGAGTGGCGAGTTTGAACATGTTGCACTTCACCTCTTCCCCAGTTGGCGTCGAGACGACCAGTTCGGACTCGGTAATGCCCTCTACGGCTGGGAAGAGACAATGGTGGATCCAGATACAGGAGAGGACACCAAACTGGGCATGGTCGAACGCTTCCGTTACTCGGGAGGCAGCGGACTCGAGTGCACACGGGAAACCATCGCGGAGATTCGCGACATGGTGCTGTTGAGTGTGCACGATCTCGACGATCCAACCAAGCTGCTCTCAATGTCGTCGTACGTGTGGTCGGGTCGGAAACCGAGCGATCGCTTGCGTCGAACGTTCTTGATCCGAACCGAAGTGAAAAACAAAACAGGGTACGACGACCCAGCGTTTTGGGAGCAAGTCGTGGATTCGGAGTTTACGATCTCCAAGCTTCGAGATAGCATTCTCACGGCCGATGTGCTCTATCTCTTCCGTTAGGCAGCCACAGGCGGGCCAGCGTATGGCTCACTTGCGCGCTCGCTGCTGAAGAGCGTCATCCATTACCTGGCGTCGGTCAACGAACTGCGACTAGTCACGTCGCCGTATCCAACGAACCATCGCACAAGCCTCCAGTGGACGCCGATGCCCTTGAAACCAGGGAATGTAGTTTATTCGAGAATGGACGAGGCCGGTTCCGACGACGAGCTCGTGCGCTGGACCCTTTCGCCCGAGTATTCGTGTTGGTTTCCGGGAAATGGCCAGTATTCAACAGTCGACGGTGTCATGAAGCCCGCGGATGGTGGCGTTGCCTGTCTCTAGGTGACAGCCTACGATGACCACGGTGTCGATGTGTCGACGCTCGCGCGCCTAAACATGCTTCTTGGGGTGACGAGGCCGATGTTGATTATTGTTTGCCCGACGGAAGCCGCCGCAATGGAGTGGACGCTCACGAAACGAGCCGATGTGGTGCAGGCGATGGAGGCGTTTGATGTCCGCGTGGGGTACTGTCCAAAGCAACGCATTGACGCCTGCTGGAATACGCTTCGTGGTCGTGGATCGTTTATCGTGCTGGACCGCTCATAGACGATGGAGGTTGCCAGGTAGCGGCCACGGGGAACGCGAGCGTACATGGCCACTCACACTTTGTAAAGCGCACTGCTTCTGGGAAATGCATATTAGTCGATTCGCTTTGTTCTACCCCATGATCTTCTTCTGGATGCTGACCGTCGCGACGCTGATGAGGATGCCCAGGAAGAAAAGCAGGCCCATGAGGATCGTGTACTCGAAGCCCGTGATCATGGCCTGCTCGATCGCGCTCTGCGTGTCCGAGTACCACCCGGCGCTCACGACCGAGCGATACCGCCAGATCTTCTCGGCCACGTACGACGTGAGAACGATGATCACGATCCGCGAGCCGAACGGCAGCGGCGCGTCGTCCTCGTCTGCCTCCTCCACCGGCTGCTTTGTCGCTCCCTTCGTTGGCTTCTTCGTCTCCGCGTCGGCGCCGCCCTTGGCCGCCGCCGCCGCCTTCTTGGCGCTGCTGCGGGTGCTTGGTGCCATCTTGGTAGATTTTCTTCTTTGGCATGGTCTCTTTGTTTTCCTTTAAACTACATATGTATGCATAAAACGATAGTAAATAACTCTGATAAACATTTAAGTTCGACTAAATAACGTGTGTGCTTGTTGATGGTTTTCAAACGTCCGAAAACCCAAAAAACCTCTCTCCCTCCACAGTCAGGGCGGGAAACTCGCGCGGGCGGCACAAAGGGAAACCTTCATACAAAACCCAAATCAAAATCCGAATCCAACACACACACACACACAGCGACCCACAGCACCATGGCGACGACGTCGGGCGGCCGCAAGCGCGTCGGGCGCACGCTGCGGCGCACGCGCGGCGACACGACGACCACCACCACGGCGACCACGACCACAACCAGCAGCCACGTGCTCAAGCCAATTGAGGAGAACACGGTCGTGGACCTCACGGGGCCCAGCACGCGGCACCACTTCGCGCACTCGCCGGCGCCGCTCAAGCCCAAGACCAAGGCCGCCGTGAAGCAGGAGAAGCAGGAGCCCGAGGAGGCCAAGGAGAATGTCGGAGAAGTAGCAGGGACGGGAGGCAGTAAGCGCAAGCGCGACGCGGCGCCGGTCGTCAAGAGCGAGACGGACGCGCCGGCGGCCAGTGGACGACGAGGGAAGAAGACGACGACGACCAAACAGAAAAAGTCGAAAAAGGAGACAAATGCCACAACGGCGGCCGCGGCGGCGGCGGAGCTGGACCGCAAGACCCAGAAGGCGACCCAGCTGCTGGAGGAGCTGGAGAAGCAGCGTACGTTTTATATGGGTTGGGGCTATGCCATTCCACCGCTCATGCTCACGGTGCGGGTTGTTTTCTTGCAGTGGAAAAGCGATGTGCGGATTTGCTGGCCGAGGCCGAGCGCAAGTCGGAGGAGCTGCGCATGGAGCTCAAGGTGCAGCTCATGTTCTTGCCCGAGTCGGTGCGCGCGATGCCGTGGAAGACATTCATCGAAGACTTTGGCGGCAGCCTTGAGAACGTCATCCAGAACGTCAAGGAACAAGACTACATCAACTTCGTCACAAGCCAACAGGGCCTAGCAGCGGTATCGTCGCCCAAGTCGGCGCTGAAGATCCGGCCCGTGCCGTCCACCGTTCGTTCTAAAGACCGACGTAGCAACGGCAACACGCCAGGACTCCCCACAGCCGTCTCGCTCGGATTATCCACACCGAGCGCGCCGATCCGTGGCAGCATTTCCAACTACCAGACGCCATTGTTCACGCCGTCGACCAACATTCCATCGGTTCGTACGAGCGTCTGTGTTCCACATCTCCTAAAGCTTGCTCACACTGATGATTGTATTCTCTGTAGACGGTGGTCCGAACAGCAAGAAAAGGAGAGATGACATACTCGATCCGAGGTTCACCGATCGCACCTGGCAGCATTACCAAGGCGCCTGTGGGCTCGCTAGTCGCGACATTCCAAGAAGACTCGGAACCGCTCACTAGTATTACGCTTGATAACGAAACAGCAGTCGACCTCACCAACCCGGACCTGCTGAACGAAGAGACACGAGCCCAAGCACGGTCCAAGCTCGAGGCGCTGCAAGCCAAAGTCAATGCCCTTCTGCGGCAATTCAAGTGAGCGGGATGTACAGTATTTCTTTCACTCCCTTATTCTATCGGCTCGACAGCGACCAGGTAGACCCAGACCGAGAGGACGCAGTTTGGGTATGCGTGCACATACACTGCGAGACCAAACTCGACCTCGGTGTGGTCGTTCCAGTAAATATTCTAGTCGAGCACAAACCCCACAACGTGGTCGCAGAAGTCAGTACGTGGCGTCCGTATCCGTGTAACATGATTGCTTCCAGCAAAACGATATTTCGTAATACGCACCGTGCTCTTGACCATCGAGATAACCTTGCTTGTGTCTGTGAAATTAGTATTCAAAGGCATCCCGCTCACCCGACGTGTTTTCAAGAGTTCCGCGAGCGGGTCTTTCATGGTTGGAACTCGATCGTCCTTCTTCGTCTTCTGGCTGTCGCCACTCTCTCGTTCTCCATTCAGCTTCGCCAGCTCCAGCCGTTCCAGCTGCGCCCGCAGTTTGATGCTCAAGTCCATGTTGAAGGTGGTCGTGAACTTAATGCTTCGCCAGCGGCGAATCTCAAGCTTGAGAGTCTCGCGCAACTCGATCTCGACTTGCTGTACGTAGTCCCTCAGCGTCTCTTGGTAAATCAGCTGACTCGTTTGTACTGTTGGAAGTGTGAACTGCTCCTTCTTGTGGGAGCCGTGGAAGAACGGCTTCCACATCTTCAGGTTGCTTTCAACGTCCCAGTTCATTTCGCTCAAGCGCTTCCTCGGTTGAATGTTCGCGTACACGTTCTCGCTCGCGACCACAAGCGATATGTCTAGAACGGGACAGCGGTCGTCGAGCACGCTATAGCCCACGCCGGTGCTTGCATTCCACAGCACGCTGCGCTGTGGGATTTTGTACGAGTCTTGTCGCAGCACATACACAGTCTTGCCCTCCGGCACAGCGGTGGCCAGCACAAGGAAGCTTTTTCGGTTGACTTCGTCGCGGTCGAGCCAATTGAAGAAGTTGCAGAGCAACACGGCGTGCTCCTCGAAGTCTCCGGCATTGAGCTCAAGCAGCTCTTGTGACGTCGTCCACACATCCAGCGCGCCACCATCGTCAAACAACTGCCAGTCCTCTAGAAACGGGATCAAGCTCACAAAACGAACGAGTTGCGCGACTGTGAAATGGTGCGGTCGATGCTTGGAAGCTTCGAGAAGCGGCGGTGGTATCTGTGGCGTCACGTACCTCGTAAGGAAGGTCTGTCCGTGGCCAAGACTGCGCACAAACACGTGGAAATCACGGTGCATGGTCGCGGCGTTCAGCTGCTGGATCGTCGTTTTCCAGTGAGAAGCGTACGATGCGAGGGCGGCATAGTCGTCTCCAGCGCTGAGCGGATTCTCTTCAAAGGCCTTAACCGGCATCGGCAGTAGCGGATCGAGTGTCATCATCACGCTCAGGAAGGTTGCCTCGCGGCTGCTTTGCAGCACAAGATCGTCGTCTCCGCCCGCCCCAAGAGACGTGGCGCCAGCTGCACCTTGAAGATCCTCGCCCACCTCGGAGCTGCCTGGGGTGCTGTGTTTGGCGTTGGCATAGCCAACGTTCACGACGGGCATCTCGCACCGCAGTGTGGCATCAAGTGTGCCGTGGTTGTGGTACAGCGTCGCGAATGGAACCTCCAGGCTGCCCAAGAAACGGTTCTCCTGGTGAAGCGACTGCGTTCGCTGCTGCTGCAAATGGTCGGCACGTGCTCCTCCTCCAGCGTTGTTCGGCTCGCGGCTGAGCGTGAGAAAGGCGTCATCACCCCCGTCGGCGGAGGACGTTCGAACGAGCTGATCAAACAAACTGAGGCGCACGACGTCCGGTGCTTTCTGTAGAGAGTCCGGTGACCAGTCGTCCTGTGGGGCGTTGAAGGGCAGCGCGACGGTCTCCATCCACACGGCGCCCGTCGTACGCACGTGGGTGCTTGTCGTACGGCGCCGCCGACCTTGGAACACGATCTCGACAAACACGTGGCTGCTGTCGGCAGCGGTCGTGGCGACCGGTGCGGTCGCCTTACCTGTTTGGTTGTCTCCAGGCGGCCGCTGTCGGTTCGTGTCATCGTCGTCGTCGTCGTCGATTGCTTCGCGTGTGCCACCTCCAAAAGTGGGGCTCTTACGTCGCGCTGGTTGATTCGGCACTGCCGCTTGTGCGCTGCCTCTTCCCGTCGCGACACGCACCGGCACGTTCGTCGCGCTCTTGATCTGAACGTACAACATACAGTGGCGCGGCCAATCAGCCACCGTCACGGGCGTTGATCGCGCCTCCACGCGCGGACGCAGGAGACGTCGACGCGAGAAGAGCGAGCCCAAGCCCGACAGGTCGATTGCACCAGGCAGCAGCGGCATCGGCTGCTCCTGGATGATCGTCGCGAGCGTCTTGGTGCGATCGCGCTGCTTGCCGGAACTCGCGAGCGCCTTGTTGTGGACATGCGCCAGCTTGGACGCGCGCACGCGGTCCACAAAGTCTTGCAGTTTGAGTAGCTGCAGCTTCCGTTCGCGCTCCAGACTGAACCGCGACGTGCCGTCGATCGCAAGCGCATCGTCCAGCCGCTGCCGGTAGTCAAATGCCGGAATCTCCGGTCGTAGCAAGCGCAGGAACTTGGCGTTCGTCGCAATCGCGTGCTCAGACAGCGGAAGCGGCTCGTCGAACGCGTCATGGTCCCACGTTTTGCCCGTGAGGTCTTGCGACGCATTCGCGAGGATCACACTGGTGCCGTGCTTGGCGACGTGTTCGCGGTCGCGCAGCTGTAGCAGCAGGTTGCGCCTTGTAAGTGCCGCACGACCGGTGCTGAATGACGGCGTTGTCGTCAGCGACGTCGCGTCGTACACGAGCGAATCGGCGCGGAACACGTCGCGCTCCTGCTGCAGCGTCGACTGCGCGCGCACGTGGTCCTGGAGACGCACAATGGACGCGTTCTGCGGGTCGTTGCGGTCCACGCTGAGCTGGTGATTTGGGTCGCCGATATGCACGAGGAAGTCGCGCTCGTAACTGAACCCTGCGTGGCGTGTGGCGTGGCCCCCGCGTCCAAAGTGTTCATCTTCATCTGGCGTTCGATAGAGCCGGCGGCGATCCACACGTGGACCCACAAGCTTGGCGTTGTCTCTCGCGGCGAGGGGAAGGCGGCGAGGCGGCAGCACGACCTGGGTCGTTTCCAGGCCTCGATCTTCGTCATCTTGGTCATCGTCTTCTCGCTGGTTATCGTGAATGACTGAATGATTGAGAGGAGCCACCCACGCGACCTGGGCGCGCACGCGGCCGTGCGGGTGGCGCTGGAAAGTTGCGAAGAGCGACGAATTGAGAAACGTCGCGTGCCATCGCGAGCGCGGCATGGCGTGCACGCTGCTGAACTGGTACCATTCGCAGGACGGCGCGAGGCTTGCGGCCGAGACACGGTTCCTGACGTCGCTCAAGTTGCCGCTCCCCACGAGATCATGACCGGGCACGAGCAGCGGGATCGACGTGGTCGAGAGCAGCGTGTCCGTGAGAAGACCGCGTTCAAACACCTTGACAGTGACCGCGTCCGGGAAGAAGTGCAGCTGCGTGCGCAGCGACTCGTGGATGGGCACGACACCCACTGCTCCCGTCTTGGGATTCTTCTGAGACACAGCGGACCAGCTCACAGCCTTGGTGCGGCCGACCTCCTTGTCGTTGATAAGGAGCGCGACGTAGAACTTGGGCGACGAGCCCATCGCGACCAAAAGCGGTCCCTTACGGAGACCAGCTCCAGTGTGTGCTCGCGCGCTCGGAGCGTCCGCGACAATGGCCTCCAACGCCAGCACGATGTGGAGATACTGGTCCTTCGTCTCGAGCTCGTCTAGTCGGCGCTCCAGCTTAGCTCGGGTTTGGTTCACCTTCTCACCGCCGTCCTCCAGCTCTACAAACGCGCGCAGCGACGTCAGTTCCAGCGACTTGGCTCGCTTCTCGTGTCGTAGACGAAGCTTGGCGACGCGGTTGGGCAGCGTGGGCTGTCGGTAGCAGTCTTGCAGCTCGTGCCACTTGGTGAAGAGATGGTAGTGAAGCTGCTGGAGCGTGCTCAGCGACTGCACGAGCGTCTGGGCATCCAGCAGCGTCTGCATGAGCCACGTGTGTCGATCGTTAGGACGGTAGCTGCTGTCGCCTTGGAGGACGCACGCTTCCACGAACGCGTCAACGCGCTGCAGTAGTGGCCCCCACGGCTGCGCGTGCAGGAGATGCGTGTACGAGACGTACAGCGAGCGGAGCTGCGTCTCGATGCGGTCCGCGAGTGAGAACGAGACGTGGTCGTCGAGAACGAGCCGGTCGATCGTGATCTCTAGCATCGCCGTCGTCCACGGGCGCCGTCCATGGCGGCGGGTTGCGTGACGCAAAGCTGCAGTGTCGTGTAGCTTGCCAGCGACGTCATGGGCAGCCGCCAAGCCGAAGTCGGCGTTTTCGATGTGGGGCACGTGCAACAGATCGTTCAGCCGGACGGCAGTCTCCGCGAATTCGCGCTGGAGCCGCTCTTCTAGTCGCACGAGTGTGCTGCTCGCGATCTGAGCCAGTTCGCTCCGTTCGTCGTCCACAAAGAGTCCGCAGGCGGCGTCTTCGTCCAGCTCGCGCGTCCACTTGGACCGCTTGAGCGCGAGCGCCGGGATCATGTGCACGGACGGCGTCAGTACCAGGTGCTTGTCGGCGTCGCTGCGCCCATGCGCTGCATCCCGCTTGCTCTTGGCCTTGGACGTCACGTCCATGGCGCCCGCAGCAGCGGACGACGCCGCGGAGGACCGCTTGCGCGTCACGACCAGCGCGCTCTCCTCGACGACGCGTCGCACCGGCGTGCGATCGCTGTCATCGTCGTCGTCTTTTCCGTCGTCTTGATTGTCCTCGGGGCGTCGCTCCGGTGCGTTTGGCTTGCGCGTCGTCGGGGAACCGCCGCCACTCGGCGCGCGCGCTTCTTTTCGCGCGAGAAACCGGTTGTTGAGCACCGACAGCCGCGTCTTCTGCTCGTGCGTCGCCGCGCGCTGCGACTCGCGCTCGTTCCGCTTCGCCGCATCGCTCTGCGCGCGCGCGCGACGATTTCCTCCTCCGGCCGCCGCCGCTGCCTCCTCTTCAGTTTGTACCAACTGCTTCTGATTGTCCGCCACGACCACCGTGGCCGGTGGCGCGGGGAACTTGGGCTCTTCGTGCACCGCGTCGTCCTCCTCTTCCGGCGCCATCATCTTGCCGGCATCTCCTCGTCGGCTTTGCCTGCGTCTCTTCAAGCTCCTGCGAAGACGGGTTATGATATTTTCCTTTTCGCGGAAAGAATGAATCCCTACTTCCACGCGTATCCATCGCGTTGAAGAGGCACGTCCCCACGCACGGTCTCACCTAACGCAAAACGCAAAAGCAGGTCACGGTGGACGAGAAGGCACGAGAACGATGGCGCCGGGCGTGCCCAAGGAGCTCCAGATCGGCGCCAAGCTGCCCAACCTCATTGGGCAGACGCAGCTCGGCGTCGTGCGCGTCCACGACTACATGGACGGCGCCTGGGGCGTGCTCTGCACGTTCCCGCAGACCCACCACCCGGTCTGGATGACCGAGCTGGGCATGCTCCAGAAGCTCCACGACCAGTTCGCGGCGCGCCACTGCCGCGTGCTGGCGCTCCACATGTGCGAGTCGCTGCAGCGCCAAGAGCGCTTTTTGCTCGACGTGAACGAAACGCAAGACGTCAAAGTGGGCTTCCCTGTGCTCGCCGACGACACGGGCGAGCTCTCGCGCGCGCTCGGGCTCGTCGCAGCTGCGGCCCCCAAGCTCGCGGCCGACGCTCATAGACTGCCGTTCAGCTGCACGATCGTCGTGGACATCGACCTCACGGTGCGCCACGTGGCGTACTACCCAGTCTGCGTGGGCCGCAACCTGTACGAAGTGCTGCGGCTGCTGGACGCGTGCCAGCTCGCGACGTTTCATCAGATCGTGACGCCGACCAACTGGAAGGTCAACGAAGACGTGTTCATCGAGCCGGCGATCGCAAGCGACGCCGCCAAGAAGCTCTTCCCGCAGGGCTTCTACGAGATCAAGCCGTACGTGCGCGTCACCGCGTCGCCCGCGATCACCGACGACAAGTGACGGTGGCAAAACAATACACGTGGCGATTACAACACAAACACTACTAGGTCACAAGGTCACCGCGGGTCCTGCGCCGCCGCCGACGACGATCCGTGCGGGCTCTGGTCGTGGTCGTCCGGACGCTGCTGCTGCTGCTGCTGCTGGTGTTGGTGGTGGTGGTGCAGCATTTGGAGGTGCTGCTGCATCGCCTGCTGGTGCTGGAGCTGCTGGTGGAGCTGCTGTTGGTGCTGCTGTTGGTGCTGTTGCTGGTACTCGTAGTGCTGCTGCTGCTGGTACTGCGACGCCGGCTGCGTGGCCGCCACGGACGGATGCAGTGCGTGGCGCGGCGTCGGCCCGACAGGCTGCTGCTGCTGCTGCTGCGGTGGGTACGCGCCCTGCTGCTGCTGCTGCTGCTGCATTGCCATGTACTTGGCCGTCATCATGTCCATCACTTCCTGGCGCGCCTTCCGCGCTTCGTGGAGCGCGCGCGCAGCTGCCGCCGCGGCCGCCGCCGCTCGGGCCGCTTCTTCTTCCGCGCGTCGCGCTAGCTGCTCCTTCTCGTACGCCGCGCGCCGGAGCAGCTCGGCCTCTTCGGCGTAGTTGGCCTGGGGATGGTACCGCCACATCATCTCTTGCTGACCTGCCATCATCATCGCTGCGGACGTCGGTACGGCCGTGGAGACGTCCATGCCACTCGCAGCCGCGTACGCGCTCGACACGGCCATGCTCCCGTGGTGTGCCGATCCGCTCTCCTCGCTGATGCTGTGGTGGCTCTCGCCGGCTTCCTGATCGTTGAGCATGACGCTCATGCCGCCCGAGCGCTGGGGCTGGGAATGCACGACCGAGCGAGACGGCGACGGCTGCGACGCCTCGCTGTTCCGGTTCGAGCTTCCTCCGGCGTCGCTGGCCACGCCGTGGCTTCGATGCTGCTGGGCGCTGGGCGAATCCACGCGCGGGCTGCGCGTGTCGGTCGGCGACGCCACGTTCAGCAGGTTCGCCATGAGCCCCATCTTGCTCGGCGCGCGTGATCGCGGGAACAGGTGCTCGGTCGGACTGCGCACAGCAGCAGGGGAGTCGTTCGAGAGCACGCGGTGGGTCGGGATGTCCGGACTCGCACTGCTGGCTTGGACGTGCTCGTACGAGTCGTCCTCGTTGCGCGGCGTCGGTGCCGCGGAATGCGGCGACTCGCTCTGGTTCAAGATAGACGAGAACGACATGCGGCTCGACGGCGGGATCTTGATCTTCTGGACTGGCGGCTGTTCGGGCTCGTGCTGCACTGCCGAGGCCTTCTCCTCTTCCTTGGGCTGGTGGTGGTCAGCGTCCTCGCGGTGCCGCGAGCGTTCGTGGTCTCGGCTGTCTTCACTCTTCGCCACGTGATCGTGGGCATCCTGCTCACTGCGATCACCGTACGCACCGTAGTTGGACGAAGACGCTTCCTGGTTGCTGAAAGCAGCATGCTGCGCCAACACTTCGCGCGCCGCCTCCGCTCCTCGATCGCTGCCGGTCTGTTGGTGCGGACTGCTGCTTGGCCGGAGCATGGTCCCGTGGCCAGCATTGTTCATCAGACCAAGAATCGAGCGAGCGGAGCTTTCTCGTCCAGGGACTGCGACGAACGAGTTGGGCATCAACACTCCCGATGCGTCTTGGCGCATGCCCATGGCACTCAGGGCAGCCGCGCCAGCAGATTCATTCGCCATCGGCGACTCCAATGGCACGTATCCGCGATTGCCCTGGACAGCCATGGCCACCGGGAGACCAGTGTGAGGGTGGACCCCCATGCGGTGGTAGTACGCATTGTGTTGCAAGTCTGCGTACGTCGACCGCGGCTGCTGCATCTGCAGCATCGCATGCGCGTGCGCCAATTGCGCTTGGGCCTGCACGTGGGCGTGCGCGTGCGCGTTCGCAGCTTGAGCGTGTGCCTGGGCCTGAGCGTGCGCCACAGCTTGGTGTAACGAATGGAGCGCCAGCCCTTGAGAGACGGCACCCGTGGCTGGATCGCGAGCATACGCCATGCCGCTCGCAGAGCGTGCGCCGCCGACAGACTTCATGCTGCTATCTCCATACGGGCTTCCTCCTTGCTCCGCAAGCATCGCGTTCGGGTTGTGCTGCAACTGATACATCTGGAGCTGGTGCTGCTGGTTGAGGAAGTTGAGGTAGCGTTCCGAGTTGGATGGATTCGCCGCAAACATTTCTCCAGCGCGGGCCATTCCGTGGGCGTGGGCAGGGAGCAGTGTGTACGCAGGGTGGCCCATCTCCGACATATTCGCCATGACGTGCGAAGGCGCGGTTCCGTCCATCCCGGAAATGGGGGCTGAAGATGCTGGCGCTTCATACTCTTGGGCCAACGACTCGGAGGACGCCAACGCAGCAGACCTTGGTGAGCTCGGGCCTCCAGACCCCGTAGACCCTTTGCTCCCACCGACATCGACTCGCTTCTTCAGAATGTCTTGCAGTCCGAGACGGTTCTTGTAGTTTTGGTAGTAGTTCTTGATCTGCGCCGCAGTCTTGGTCGGAATACTATCCGTCAGTGTCGCCCAGTCTTTGCCGTACATCTGCGTCCGCGGGGTAAAAAACAAAAGAAACGTCGTGAGTACAGATTACACACCCAAAGCGCAGATCGTAAACACCGGTATCCGCACCTGGAAGAACTTCAAGAAGTCGGCTTTCTCAGCTTCGGTCCACTTCTGCACCACGCGCTTCGCCGGCGCTCCACCTGAACCCGTCGGCGTCCCCACCGACATTGCGCCACCGATCAGCGCGAACGCAGCCTGCGCCTCGTCGTTCGCGCAGTATCCAGGCATCGGCCCAGTCGGAATTTCGATCGTCGGGCCGACACGAGGTGACGAGGAGCCGCCAATGCTCCCTCGACGCGAGTTTGGCGTCGCACTTCCCGCGGTACTTGCTGATTTACCGCTCTTCTTGGCAGTAGCAGGCTTCTCTTCCGTTGTCATTGGTCCGTTACACACTCGCGGTGAGTTCCGACTCGTACTAGAGTTGGCAACGGCTGGCGAAACAGTCGTCTTCTTCTTCGCACTCACGGGCGGCGACGGAGCCGGTGGAGCAGGTGCTTGGATAGTCAGCGGGGCAGCGACGGCAGGCGCACTCGCTGCTGCAGCGGCAGCAGCCGCAGTAGCACTCTCTTGATTCTTCTTCTGCTTGCGTTGCTTAGAGTCCTTCTTTGACACTGTTGGTGCTGGGACAGCGACGGCGGCTGGTTCTTTGTTCGACGAAACTTCAGAAGCCATCGGCTGCACGACAGGCCCTTCGTTGATCGGGAGACGGTAGCGCTTGATCCGTTCAGCAACCGAAAGCGTTGTCGCTCTATATCCGGTACTGTACGTGTTGTCTCCGATGAACGAAGCGTAGTCAACCAGGAACGGTTGCTGCTGACCAGCCACGAACTCGCCGAGGCGTTGATTGTACAAGTTGCTCGGTTCCACAGGCGACGACTTCTGGTCCCCGTTCTCACTATTCTCAGTCGGTGAGTGCTTTTGCTCCAAAGACCCAGCAGACGACGGTAAGTTCGTCTCGACATGCGCAATCCACTGGAGAGCTGACATCGCGGAGTTCGAACGAGCACGTGAGGGCCCCGCCTTCTCGCTGTACGTCGCCATGAGAGCTTGCGCTCCAGCCGAGTTGATGACGTTGTCAGAGGCCTGATGCGATCGGAAATTCGATGGATGTAACAGGATCTTGGCGATGTGTTCCGGGAACTTGACACCCAAGCAGATCGCTGCACACGCCGACAGATTCCAACAGCTCCACGTGTTCTTCGATCCAGAGCCACGACGTCTCAACTGCTGCTCTCGCAGCAATGCCTTGAAGTCGGCAACCTTCTTGGACCGATAGTAGAAGCAAATCACATCACCAGTCGTCTTGTTGGCCAAGTACGATGCGATCCGCGCAAAGTTCTTCGGGTACTGCAGGAACTTGTCCACGTAAATACATTTCTCCATGTCGTTCCATGGGTTGACGTGCTTCTCCGCCAGCTCACGTTCATGCATACCGAGCACGAGACCATTCGACATGGCGCCCTGACCGTACGTTGTCCGTTCAAACCGACGCGCGCGACGATCATCGGCTGACACGATCATGTCGGGCAACACAGTCGTCATCGCATTCTTAAGTCGCTTCTTGCGAATTTCCTGCTCGATCAACGCCTGCTTCTTCGCTTGTTCGATTTTCTCCAGTTCACTTCTCGATTGCAGATCCGCACTACTGGAGTTATTGGTGAGCCGAGAGGAAGAACGGATAACCGAGTTGGAAGGGGTAGTTCCATCGCTGGCTCCGAGGAGTGAGTTACCGGCATTCAGGATAGGATCGTTCGATGATCCTGAGCTTGGCATGTGACCCGAACCTCCGGTATGCAGCTGGGACGAACCAGAGGTGATGCCGACTGATGACGTGGAGGTCGTGGACGGCGAGGCCACGTCACTTGACGAACCAGATTTCGACTTGCTCTGCTTGCTCTTCAGCTGCTTGCTGCGCAATTTATCTTGGCGTTTTCGGTCCTTCTCCAGCTTCTTCACCTTCTGCTTCCACACCTTCTTCAAGTCGATATATTCCCGCGCCAGATTGCGCAACTTCTCGTACCGTTGTCGATTCCTCCGCTGCACGTTCAAGCGGATGCGGTCACATAACTCGATGCCAGAGTCGATGTTTGACTGGTAAAACGCGTAGTCACTTGGATGGTGATAAATCTTCGTCGCAAACACGCCATTCTCCACACGTTTAGGCACGAGCTCAGTCGACGCCGACGCGCGCTTCGCATTCTCTTTCAAGATAGTGGAGAGAAGCGAAACAAACGAAGAGTCGACGGCCATTTTCGTCAACAGTTGATTGCTCTGGACTGAAGGCTTTTCCGCATCCACAGGCGTGGCCTCGATCTCTGCTGGCGGTGGCGGTTGCTCCATCACCACTTCGTCGCGAATCTCAGGCTCAGGGTTTGCCGCCGCATCGGCGGTTGGAGTAGGCTCCGCAACGTCTGACATCGCGACGTCTTCATTCACACGCTCCTTCAGCCTCTCCTCTTGCTCTCCAACGGTGCGTCGCATCTCGCGAATCTGGTTCTTTAAAACGCTGATGCCGGCATCGATATCGTCAATCGAGTTCAGGATGATGCCCTTGGACACTCTGATCCTTTCAAGCTCTACATCTGCATCGTCGTCGCAACTTGCTTGTGACTCAGCAGGGTGCCGCTGCTCACTTTCGTCGAGTACAGTAGAGGCCGTAGTTTCTTTCGCAGTTTCAGCAGGCTGTGCTGATTCAGCAAGCGCAGGTGCTGAATGACCATCTTCCTTAGGTTCCAAGCTGACTCCTTCAGTCGCCTCAACTCCGCTCGGCCCGGAAGGCGGGACTAAAGCAGCTTCTTCTTGTACAGCTGCAGGCATTGGCTCGTCATTGGATGATCCTTCTTTTATCGGACTACCAGTGGTCGAGGTTGTACCTTCAGCTTGAACGAGACCTTCACCCCAGCCAATGCGAGGACGCTTCGGCTCGGACGGCGATACCGCAACAAGTCCCTGACCCCACCCCAGACGCGGTCTCTTGCTATGCCGTGTTGGTGTCGTCTCCGCAGACTCCTCCAGGTTCGCAGGTGGCGGCGTAAGACCTGGCAGCAGTGGGATCTCTGGCAAAGGTGGCAGCTCCTCTCTCGACGTGGCATGATCACTTTTGGCTTTGGCTGGCGAGTTGCTCCCTGACGAAGGACCAACGGTTTTCATGGCATCCCCACGTGAGCTTGAAGAACTCGATGGAGATGAAGGTCCCGACGACGTTCCGCGACGGTCTCTGTCTCGCGAGATTTCTTTCTTGATATCGTCGACACGCGAACGCCTTCGATCACTGAAGTCATACGGCGTTCTACTTGGCGAATCCCGACCTCCAGGTGTCCCTGCTGTCGACCTGGATTTCGAGAAAGCAGGCGGAAGAGGAGGATGCATGTCACTCGTACTTCGGTCGTGTAGCGATGACATCGACGCGTGTCGTTCGAAAGATGGCCGATTCGCTGAGGCTGGATGGCTCGGAGATGCTCGCTTCGAATCTAGTGTACCTCCACGTGGCTTCGACTCACTTTCTCTCCATTCACCACTTCCTCGCCGAGCAGGTACAGTCGACGGCTTTTCCCGAGCCGTTCCCCCTGCTGACTTCGAAACGGCATCGAGGGCGTTCAGGTCTCTCCTCGCTTTGTTGCTTTGCTGTCGATCGCGCGAGTTCGACTCCATCTTTGACCTGTCTCCACTTGGAACAAACCTTTCACCGCTGGCCCCACGGCTCACCACCGGGATGTCATCAATCTTCAATTCTCGCCGCGAGGCGCTCGTGCCAACATCACGACGATGATTCTCATCTGGGAGTTGTCCTGGGAGTCGCCTGTGCGAAGGTTCAGGTTCACTGAGAATTTCACCTTCTTCTCCCGACGACGCCAACTTCTCTTCGATCACTTTCTCTTCGATAGTTTCCTGCTGCTTGGACTCTTGTTCCTTGGACTCGCTAGATGGCGAAGTGCGGTTTGACGTATGAAGATCTGCATCTTTTTGAGGAGTCTGAACAATCCTATCCGCTGCATCTTCAGTTGGCAGCGTCCCCTCCGCTTTGGCATCGTGACTCGCAGGAACTGGATCGGTCACCACTTCTTCCTTAGCGTTTTCCACAGGAGCAGGACCTTCAGTTTCAACTTGCATTGCGGCTGAAACTTCACTCGTATCTGCAGGGGGGCCCATCTCGATATCTTCAGTAGGAGGCTGCTCAGGCATGTCGACATTCTGGGCATCATCTTTGCTAACTTCCATCATACCTTCGCGCTCTTCTTTCTCAGGCTCGGAAAGATGTCTCTCATCATCAGACGCACGAGTCATGTCCACATCATCCTTCTCAGATGCTTGCACATGAACTGGGCTACGAGGAGCTGGCGTATCCTCCTTTGACGGCGATTTTTCATCTGCTGAACATCTTGGTTGCGCTTGGATGAGCTGCGGGCTTCTCACACGCTCTTCAGTTTGAATCTCAGGGGCAGTGTTTACCTCGTTGGTCGCGACTTCAACTGGCACCGGAAGAGCGGGATCACGGTTATCAGGCTCGCCTAGGTGAGCGGTAATCATCTCATGCTTTTCTACGCTCGAACCCTCGTCCATCTCCACGCTCGAATCCTCGTCCCTCTTCAAACTTGATGCATCTTCCTCCTTTTCGCTTGATGCCTCGTCCTTCCTTCCACTCGACATCTCGACCATCTTCTCGCTAGACATCTCGTCTTTCTTTTCATCATCATTCTTCTGGCTCGGTCCCTCGTCCTTCTTCTGGGCCAGCACCTCATCCGTCTTCTGGACCGATATCTCGTCCTTCTTCTGGTTCGATTGGTTTGTTGAAGCATGTATAACAGGACTCGACCGGCCGGCAGGCGTCTTAACGACTGGAGAGCTGCTCTTAGTCAGTTGCGTCGTTTCGCGAGGGCGCCGCTTATCAACCGCATCCGGGACTTGCGGTGCGTTCGACGTTTGTGTGACTGTGGTACTAGATGAGCTGGTGGTGGTCACGCGTGGAGCCGACCGGCTGCGGCTTCGTCGCGCTCCTGAACGCGACGGTGGCTGGTCCTCTCTCTTAGCTGGTTGCGGGACCTTTTTCGCCGAGTCTTGCGGTCCATTGTTTCCATATCGCCCACCGGGAGGCTGCGGCACTGGGGACCGGCTTCTGCTTCGTCGAAGTGGTTGTCGACCAAAGGGCTTGTCGTCTCGTCTCATCAACGGCGTGGTCGATGGTTCCTGCGCGTGAGGTCTCGACGGCGGAGCATTAGGTTGCGGTGGCGGAGACCGACTTCTGCTGCGTCGAAGAAGTTCGCGACTCGCACGAGGACCATCTCGCCATGCCGCCGCTCGTGCGCTCAGAAGCGGCGTTCCCCCCAAACTCGCGGGGTTACCATTCGTTGAAGACGATACCGATCCCGTGGGTGTCGGGCCGCTCGGCGGAGGACCACTGCCTCCACCGCCACGACCACCGTAGTTGCTGCCGTACCTCGACAATCCACCACCACCACCTCCACGACCACCACCTTGCCAGCCGCCGCCGCCGCGCGGGCCGTCGCGGTCTCGACTGCGGTCACGGCTTCGGTCTCTGCTGCGGTCGTGATCTCGTTCGCGGTCGAAAAAGTCCATGTCGCGGCTTCCGCTTCGGCTGCGGTCGTAAAAGCCTACGGGCGGCCCACCCCCTCCGCCAAGGGGCCGACCGCCACCGCCGCCATATCGAGACGGCGGGCCACCGCGACCTCCGCGGTCCCACGAGTCCTCACGCATCATGCGATACCGAGGCGGCGGCGAGCGCGAGCGCGAGCGGAAACGAGGCGGCGGCGACCGGGAACGCGAGCGCCCATGCGGCAACGGCGAGCGCGAGCGCGAGCGCATCATGCGCGGCCGCGACGGCGAGCGAGACCGCATGCGCACGCCGCCGCGGTTGAGTGATGGCGACCGCGGCCGTCCGAGAAAGCGATCACGGTCAGTCGGTCCTCCTCCGTTACCACGGCGGTCAAACGGTCCGGTGTTGTCGAACGATGGACGGCCTCCACCACCACCTCCGCCCTGGTGTGAGTTCTGGCGCCTTAGAAAGCCTGGATTCCCACGGTCGCGGCCGTTTCCACCACCACCCCCGCCGCCACTGGGGTTTCCTTGCGGCGGGCCAAAACGGCTATTGGGCGGGCGGCCGCCATTGTTGTTGTTGTTGTTGCCTGGAGCGGGACCGGACGACGACGCGTTGCCGCGCGACGGCGGGCCACTATTTCCACCACTGCCACTGGGCGCAGGGCTGGAGCCGAGGCCTTCGGGGATCTCGCGCTTCGAGCGGCTGCTGCTGGCGTTGAGGTTGATGATCCGCGACTTGGGTTTCGCGTCTTGCGCGGGCGGCGCGTCGGCCATTGTGCGCGGACGCGTTCTTCCGATGTGCTCTGTCTCGTGCGCGCGCGCGCGTGTGCTGTGTGGCGCCGGCAACGCGAGCGCAAAGGGAGACGCAAGAGGCGAGCGACGACGACGACGGCGTCCGCTCGCGGGTGGCTTCCCTGCTTTGGTTTCCGCGTGGTAGGTTTTCCGCGCGTTCCTTCTCTGTGGGGGTGCGTGCGCGCAGGAGTGGCCGTATAGATATGGCGCCCGCGGCAAATGCGGGCCCAACAGCAGCGACTGAGGAGACGTCATACCTACCCCCCAGAGTCCCCTCAAGCAAGCATGAAGTCGTGTCACATACAGCCAATGACGTCTAGTATAGGACATGATTATAGCCAATTGGAAGCTACTAGGAAAGGGAACAGGCGGTGGCAGCTGGATCTCGCCTGGCATTAAGAACACGTCTGGTCGTTCAGTTGCTTTCAA
>JAADXJ010000511.1:0-19758 GCA_023337735.1 Pythium biforme
CCGGGATCTCGACCTCATCGTCGCTCGAGTCTGAGCCGAAGAGCTCCGAGGCCTTGGCGGTCGAGGCTCCACGATCACTGTCATTGTCCGAACCGTTCTCTTCTTCCTCGTCTGAGCCGTTGGTGTTGCGCTTCTGGCGCTTGGCCGCGAGCTTCTTGAGCTTCGAGTTGCGGTTCTTCATGTCGTCAATCGACATGCCCGTGTCACCGTCCTCGTCGTCGTCGCTCGCGCGCTCGTCGTCGATAAATCCGTCGTCGCCGCCCTTCTTGCGCTTGCGCGCACCGCCGGTACCGCCTTTCTTTTTCTGTGTCTTCTTCTCTTCTTCTTCCTTCTCGCGTTGCTTCCAGCCTTCGCTGAGCTGCTTGAGACGCTCTTCCTGCTTCTGCAACACGTCGGCACGGCGCTTGCGAGTGTCTTCTTCGACCGCGAGTTCGGCATCACGCTGACGCGCAATGCGGTCCTCGTACTCTTGCAGCATCTTGCGACGCGCTTCGTTCTCGATCTGCACCTTCTCCTCCTTCTGGCGCTCAAACTCCAAGTGATAGCTGGCCTTGGTGAGCGTGTCGGCGCAGAACTTATCGTGCTCGGCGGCCTTGTCCTTGTCAAACGGGATGCTGCCGCCCTTCTTGCCTTGGGTCGCGGCCTCGGCGTGCTTGAGCAGGTTCTGGAAAGTCGCCTGCGCACGCTTCAAGTCCGCAATGGCGCGCTGCACATCGGCCATGGTGCGCTGTCCGGCGCCACCCTGTCGCCCTGGGGGCGCCGATTCTTGGCCAAGCGTCGCGACGGCGTAGTCTTCCTGGGCGAGCGCCAGGTTGTACGACAGACGCAGGTCGTTCGGTCGCAGGTGGATGCCGCGCGACAGCGCCGTGATACACTTCGGGTAGTTCTTCGACTCGTAGTACGCCTTGGCCAAGTACAGAAGCACTTCCAGGTCCTGGCCGTTGTAGCACTTGTTGAGACACACCGAGTACAACTGGATCGCCTCGGCGTACCGCTCCTCGGCGACGTAAATATGGGCGAGGTTGATCCACGCGTCGGGCATGTCCGGGCTAGCCTCACGCACTTGCGAGAAGATCAACTTCGCGAGCTCAAAGTTGCCCTTCTCAGCCATCATGATGCCAAGACCATTGGCCGCGTATATGTTGCGAGGCTGCAGCTGCATGGTCTTCTTGTAGTAGCCTTCACTGAGCGTCATGTTCTTGGCGTAGCGGAGCTTCTCGCCCAAGTTGCTCATGAAGATGTTGCCCATGGAAAGCAGCGCGTACGCATCGTTCTTCTGGCTGGGCATACCCATGACGCGCTCAAACTGCTTCTGCGCGAGCGACCACGCGCGGCGGCCCAAGTGGATGTTGGCCTGCAGAATACAGGCGTCGGCGCAGGTCGGATCGACTTCCAGCGCCAGCTCAAACTTCTTGAGCGCCGCGTCTTCATCGCCGCGATCGCGGAGTATGCATCCGAGGCGGAGAATACAGTCAATGTACTTCGGGAACGCAGCCAAAATGGACTCATAGATCGACTCGGCCAGCTCGTGGTTCCCGCGCTCTTCGTAAATGAGCGCCATGTTGTACAAAATTGTGGCGTTCTCAGTGGTCGGCTTGGGTGTCACCGGCTCTTCTTCCATCGACTCGTCATCGTCCGGATCGCTTGTGGGAGGTATGCCGTCGTAATCCGGATGAAGCAGCGAAAGCGCCCGCTTGAAGCACTTGAGAGCGTCGTTAATCTTGCCCACGCGCTTCTGCAGAGCGCCCAAGTTGACGTACAACTCCAAGGGCACCGACTCGGCCGCGTGCTCCATAACCTTCTCGGCCGCGATGTACGAAGAGATGGCCAGAATCTGGTCGCGGCGTTCCTCGGACGAGTGCAACAGTTCCGCCGTGCCAATCAGCGCGTCCACATTACCAGGATCCAGCTCGACCACGCGGCGCAGCATGATGACGGCTTCCTCCACCTTGCCTAGCTTGCCGTACGTGTGGCCCAGTAGCGCCAGCACTTCGACGTTCTCCGGGTACGCCTTGTTCGCCTTCTCGAGGTACGTCGCGGCCTTGGTAAACTCCTTGCGCTCAAAGTACATCTGCGCGAGCCCGAGCCACGGCAGCACAAAGTTGGGCCAGAGACGGCCGGCGTTGAAGTAGTAGCTGTACGCTTCCTTGTACTTGCCCTCGGCGTGGCAGCCACGACCCATGAGGTAGCAGCTCTCGGATCGGATCTCCGGGATCTTGGTGCTGTGGAACGCGCTGCCGGCGAGCGTAAACATCTTGTCATAGTTCTTGCGCGCAAGCGAGATAGAGCTGGCCGACTCTTCGCGGTAGGGCCCATCCAGTACGATACCCGAAGAGGAGACTGAGCTGGACTTCTTGCTGATGTAGGCGACGTAACGTTCACCGATGCAGACGATCTGGCCGGGCGATAGCTCGGACGAAATGTCTTTCGAGGTCGCGACGACCGCCGAGCCGCGCACCACGCTGACCGTGCAGGGCACGGGGACCCACTGCGCAAAGTAGTGGTTCGCGAGGTGGTTGAGCACGGTCGGGTTGGTCTTCTCGATGGCGTGCGCGTGGTGGATCATGGTCATGAAGCGCGAGGTCTCGTCGCGGATACTGCGCGCGCGCTCTTCACGGCTCAGACTTGCGAGCTGCCACAGCGCGCTCGCGATCACGGCGTCGACGTTCGAGTCGTCGAGGGTCACGGCGTACCGCATCACGGCGCGGGCCTTATCGATCGCGCCGTCGCGGTAGCAGCAGTACGCAAAGCACATGCGCATCCGCGAGGCCTGCGGGCTGCGCGGGTGGAGCTTGATGGCCTCGAGGTACTGCTTCTTGGCCTCGCCGTACTTCTTCTTGCGGTACAACAGCAGCGCGCGCGCGAGCATGGCCGGGAGGTTTTTCTTGTTGGAGAGCAGCACGCTCTTGAGGAATCGCTCGGCGCGGTCGTCCTCGTTCTTGGCCATGAACATGAGCGCCTTGCCCACCAAGGTCAGTACATTCTGCTGGTCGAGGCGATCGGCGCGCTGGAAGTAGCCCACGGCGCGGGTCGCGACGGCCTCTTTCTTCTTGTCGTCGTCCTCGTGCCACATGGCCTTGATCGCGTGGTTCGCGAGCGCATTGAAGAACTTGATACGGCTCTGGCGCGAGGCCGCGTCTTTGTAAATCTCCTCAATGCCCGGCTCGGACGCGACCGCGAGGATCTCTTGGAACTGGGCCACGAGCCCTTGGTTGTAGTACTCGACCGCGAACTGGAGCCAGACGTCCAACGGCGCGACCTCGGCGCGCAGGATGTCGATGATATCGGCGACGTCATCGGGCAACTCGTCCGCAAAGACCTCGACGGCCTGGTCTGAGTTCTTGACGGGGATCAGCAGCGACCGCACGGGCGCCTCGCCGTCGTCCACGTCCGCCATGGTTACGTTTGGTATCGAGCAGTTGTGGGTTTCCCCTGGCAGCGCAGTCCCCCCATTTGCCACACAAACTGTACACCAAAGCGTGGAAAATACCGGTAACCATTCGGTATGGTATGGTCCGTATGCAATATCAGAGGGAGCAGGTTCGAAAAACTGGGAAACCGGTAGATACCGGTATTATACTGTTGCCACTCACTCCTCCAGTTGAAGGTTCGATCAAAAACGGGAGCTCCTCAACGTGCAGACAAGGCGACCCGGGCAACGAGCGAGTACCATGACGCTGCCTGACGGCTGGAGCGACGGCGAGCTCCACGCACTGCTGCAGCTGCTGCGCAAGCACATGACGCTCTTCATCTACGCCACGGACGAGACCTTCGCGCGGTCCATCCAGCGCCATCTGCCCGGCGGTGAGCAGCTACAGACTAGGGAAGGCGGGAAACTCAACACCGAGCAAAACCTCATGTGGTTTGGTCTTCCAGGCAAGAGCGTACAACCCATCAAGGAGGCCGTGCGCGAGCTCATGAGCGGGCTCTCGTTTGCGATGAAGACGCGCAAGTTCACGAATGAAGGTACGGCTACGAGTGTGCTGCGGTGATCTGGTTGCCGTTTCTGACTGGATGTGTGGTTGTGTGCTCCAGTGATCCTCGTGGATGGCGTGTATGTGTACCCATATGAGCATCTCTATGAGACGATGGTTGCGCAGCCCGAGAACCGCCAGGGCGGCGTGTGGGATCCGGACGAGCTGCGTACGGGCATTCGCAAAATGGAAACCTGTCGCCATTTTTTCGATGAGAACCCGGAGCGCTTTTTCACGCGCGCAACGATCTGGAGCAAGACCGTACCCGACGTACGCACCAAGTTCTACCTGTGGCGTGAGATTTACGTCGAGGAATCGCAAGCCTCCGAGGACGTCCCACGACTCGATGGCGACCTGGAGCGATTGGAATGCCTTGGTAAGATTTTTGAAGGTGTGCCACCGGCGCCCTCCCCCTTGCCGCCGACACCATCGCCCGTCGCGTCGACGACTACTGCTGGTGCCGCCATGGCGTCCCCGACCCGTGTGCGGGTCGCGGCTTCCACAGGCAAGCCCCCGAAATCGCGGTTCTGGACACCAGAGGACCTGGAAGCGTTTGTGCAGCTGCTGGCCGAGATCACGGTGGACCTTCAGACCAAGGGCGTGAGTCCGCTCGTGAATGAAATGGGCGCACGCCTGAACCGCACGGAACCGTCGCTTATCGGCAAGTTCCAGGACATTCGTGCACGATATGAGAAACGCACGCCATACTACCGAGCGGCCGGTAAGTTCAGTTGTGATTGATGGATGGGTTTGATAGAGACTTGGAGTCTAATGCGGTCGCCTGTATAGAAATCCCCAGCATCATCTACGACGAGACATCCGTTGCGCACAAGATCTTCACTGCCGGTGCGTTTCTCGCGCTCGCTTGATATCGATGCTCCTTGCAACCAAGCTTACACCGCTCAATGCGTATGCCCCACCCCCACACATACAGACTGGTCGGATCGCGACGACCCGTACTCGCTGGTCTTTTTCGCGCTCAAAGACTTGCAGAACCGAGCGATCTCGCGGTCCAAGAACATGCGACCGCCGCCTCTGCAAATGGAAATGCGGCAGCGCGCGTCGTCTGCGTTGGCTTCCCCCGGTAGTCCAACGGCCTCGACGACGACGACGCCCACGACCACGCAACGGACCAAAGCGCAGATCCACCCAGTGGCCAAGACTACACAAGCGTCCACAAGCATTTCGAAGAACGGCAAGCCGCCGCGCGTACCGACTGCGTCTTCTTCTTCGCCGTCGTCGCCGCCGCCACCGTCTTCGGTAGCGCCAGCATACTCGGAATTCGTGCGCGAATGCGCCGCAATGATCAAGTGGGACGAGCTGCTTACGTACAACCTGTGCGTAGCGATCAAGACAGCGTGGGCTGTGTATACGACGAATCCCCGCAAGGTGTTCTACGAGGATGTGGCCCGAGCGATGGGTGGCGCGGTCGACACACAGCTCGTGTACTTTCGTGGCGAGCGTATTCTCCGTCTCTGTGAACGGCGTACGTAGTGGGTGGTGTTGGACTAGCACAGGTGTCAGGTGCTGATCATGGGTGTGGTCTTCTCTAGGGTACGGGTCGTTGGATTGCTTTGCTGCGGCGGTGGAAGGCAATGGAGAATCCAGTGACGCACCGGTCCTCTCCAGTTCTACTGAGACTGAGTTGAAGCGACCGTCGCCTGAGAAGACTCCAGCAGGGGAAGACCCGTCCCCGGCCATGGAATCGCCTCGGGCTCCGTCGGTCGCTTCCCCGTCTGCGTCGCTCTCGGCTTGGCCCTCGCCCTCGCCGTCGGTGCTCAATCCTGAGCGTCGAGAGGAAGCTAGTGCTGCGTCTCAGCCGTCCAAACCAGGTTCAAGAGAGACCGTGCAGTCGTTTGGCAAGTGTACGTACCGCTCTCTTGGCTGACTACGAACAACCAGATACTGATTTACGATTTACCAACACAGCGAACCAAACAGCCAAGCACATTTTGCAGCAGAAGGGCACGAGTACGCCGGCCGATCGCACCGAGTCGAGCCCCAGCGTGCACCACCACCACCCTGGTACGCTCGTTTCTTTTGCTCTGAGACTGATGCGTACAGCACGCAGCTGAAGAAAGGTTGGTGATGCTAGATCACGATGCGTTCGACTACGACGGCGGTGAACATGGAGACGTCGGCAACACGCCGCAGCACAAGCAGCGCGATGGCGACAATCAAGACGACGAAGAGGTCGACACGAACGACCATGGCGCCGAGACCGATGTCGACCTCGAGGACGACAACGACGTGGCCACGCAGTCACTCGCGTCGAGTGACTTTACCTGTATGTCCTCAAATCAGTCTTGTGTTGTGTATTTGGTGAGCTGACATCATGCCGTTCGTGTTGTTTTGGAATAGCCGACGTGTCGAGCGATTTTGGAGGCCACGATGACCACGTCGCAGTGCGTCGCCAGGAACACCATCACAGCTACCATAACCACCACCAGCGCTACCACCACAGTCATCACAGCCACGCGCCGGGCAAAGTCCATGTGTCCTCACGCAAGACGCTGGTCGTGGAGCGCGCGCCGCAACCGTGCTTCTGCGACGATTGTCGGCGTCATCACGGGCGGCGGCGGCACGAGACAACGGCGATGACGGCGATCCACCGCAAACGTAGCCGCAGCGAGCTGTACACGGAGGCAACGGGGCGTTGGGTCGAGGACCACCACCACCACTTGGTCCACGAAATCGCGCGCCGGCATTTCCACACTGGGACCTATGAGAGCCCCCAACACGACAAGCACGACGACGCGGCGGCGTGCAATGCCGACCCGCGGGAGATCATGAGCGACCACGAGATGGCCGAGATGGACGCGATGTGGAAGACGCTGATGGCGCCCATTGAACAAGGCATCGCCGGGCTGGAGGCCAAGCGCCGTGAGCAGCGCGAGCGCGCGATGGACCGCGAGAAACAAGCGCGGGAACACCACTGGAAGAAGGAGCTGCGCCAGCAAGTGCGCGACGAGTGGGCAGTTATGAAGGACACGACGGCGGCCAGACCACCGAGGGGCCACACGGCCGGACGGTAAAGCAACCCGTGGTGTGTGTGGATGTGAGATGGCGTGGAGTGCACATAGTATTTGGCATGTTTTTTCTTTTTGGATTTCGTAATTGCAGCGTTTGTCAGACTGATCATACTTCATCGTCGTACACGTTGCGGCGGCTGGACCATTCGTTGCTGTGGATCTTTCCGACAAAGCGCCGGAGCTCAGCGAGCGCATCGCGCGTGCGCGTCGCGGCCTCCCCGCGCCCTTGCAAGTCGTTGTTCAGCAGTCCAAGTTCGCCAAGTAACGGGGGAGCAGCCGATTCTTCGCTGTCGAGGCGTTGCCGCTTGGTCGGTCGATCTTCGTCTGCGCCTCTATCGCCCTCTTCTTCATCCTTCTGGCCCAGCGCACGCGCCAGCTCGCGTAGCCCGTCGCTGGTGATCAGATTGCCGCTTAGATCCAGCGCCTCGAACGGCTCCGTGCGACTTCGCACGGCGATCGCCTGCGTGAGCAGCGCCGCGCCGTGGTCCCGCAGGCGGTTCGCACCGACGGACAAAACACGCAGACTCTGGTTCGTACGCAGCGCCAATTGGAGCCGCGCCGTGCAGCCGGCGAGCCCGAGCCCAACGTAGTTGACGTGGAGCCGCTCCAGTGTGTGGTTGGTGAGCAGGAAATCTGCGACCACGTCGCCCACGCTGCTGCCGAAAAAGTTCTGGCTCATGTCGAGCGACTTTAGAGTGGCATTCTCGCCCAGTGCCGTGAGCAGTGTGAGCGCGCTGTCGAGTCCGAAATGGCAGTTGCGCAGGTCGAGGTGCGTGAGATGGGCCGTCTCAGACGCCAGCAGCATCGGTGCCAACGCGTGGACGCCAGCGTCGCCAATGTGTTGGTTGTTCCGTACCTCCAGGCGCTCGAGGGCCAAGACTCCATCGCGTGTGGCGCGACTCAGTGTCTGCATGGTCGTACTGGTGATGGCGTTGCTGCCGAGCCGAACACGGCGAAGTGGGAGTTGTAGGCTGGTTGTCGTGAGGACGCCCGCGAACGCACCGTCCTCGAGGTCGTTGTGCTCGAGAGAGAGCTGCGTGAGTCGCGGCAGCGCCAGCAGCGCGTCCAGCACCCGGCGGTTTTCAAAGTCGGCGATCACGCTGGAAATGCGCACGCTCTCTAACGACTCGATCGCCGATACGAACTGGACGAGCGCTACATGGTCCTGCTTGCCCTTGAGTTTCACGGAGACAAACTCGACGCTCCGCACAGGCTCAAGCAGAAGACGACTATCACCAGTAGCCTCGATGAGCTGCTGGCGCTTTGTGATCGCCGCCGCGAGCCGCGTGAGCAGCTCCGCCGAGAGCCGCCCGTGGAAAAAGCCCAGCTCTTGGAGCGCCGGCGCCTGGGTGAGTAGCTGCTCGAGCCCGCGCGCGAGCGTCTCCTTGTGGTGGTCTGCTGGGTGGTGGAGCTCGACGCGGCGCAGTCGGTGGAGCTTCAACAGCCACGCGACGTTGCGCGGCACGAGCTCACGGGCGTTCACTTTGAGTGCTTCCACGACGTCTTCATAGAGCGCGAGTTCCGGTTGTGTACGATCCACAAAGTCGCCGCTGGGTGTTACGATAGTCGACGTAGTGTCGGTGCGTAAGACGCTGCGGAAGCGGTGTTCCCAGAACACGCGTCGCGGGTCCCGTGGATGGCTCATAGCGTCCCGGAAGAGCGTGTCGGAGGAGATGACGGTGTCCACGTGGAGCCCCTGCGCACGGCATCGCCGCCGCCACTCGCCCTGTAGCTCCGCATCGTACGCATCCGACTGTGGATTGTGGGCTGGTAGGAGAAGGAGACGCTCCAGAAGGCGCAGGCGCGTATCGGCCATGTGCCGCATAACGACGTGGCGCACGGCGAGCGGCAGATAGTCCCAGTGGAGCGCGAGTTCCTCGAGGTCCACGGCAGCACCCGCGACGCGCGAGGCCGATTCCAGCAGCGAGGACACGTGCGGAGCATTGTGGGGTGTTGCTGCGGACGCGGTCGGGGTAAGATCTGAAATTTCATGGTGGGGCGACGCCATTATCGCCGTTCGCGCTACCACCTCCATTTTTGCTTTTGTTTTCGCCAACCGGTGAACTTGATACGGGTCTCAATTAAGTTAACTCTGCCCAACACATACAATGTAAATGGCGTTCGTTGGGGGTTGCTCCAGCGATGGCAATCGTTGGGTGGTACGGGCCGCGCCGTGTTCTGAGCAGCGCGACGACTGACACATGCGCATGCCATTGCTGGGTCCACGTTCATGCCTGTGGTTCGTCCATGGCCACGTCGGTGTTGGCCGCGCTTTCGGTCTCTGCCCAGACTGTCCAACAAGAAGATAAGGGGAATGGTGACGCTATGAGCAACAATACACACATGCGAGAGAGGGTACAACGCCAACAAATCATGAGTCGTACCTGGCTTATTCGATCCGAGTTTTGGTCTCTCGGGCTTGGCGACCGTCACGCGCAGCGTCTTGCCGAAGAGCTCCGACTCTGTTGCGCCATGGACCACTCGCACCATGAGCACAACACACTTCCCATTCATCCATTGATCCAGCACGCAACATATTCCGCACGCACCGTCCATGTTATCGATCGCGGCGCGCGCGTCTTCCTCCTCTTCAAATTCAACGAAGCCAAAGCCTTTGCTGACGCCTACAGTCAAGGCAAGTGGAGAACTTGAACGATTAGACTGCGCCGAATGGATGGGTTGGGAGCAGTAGAGCAACGTACGCGTCGCAAAATCCACGGGCACCTGGACCGTCTTGAGCGGACCGAAAGGGACGAAAGCGGCGTAGAGCACCTCCTCAGTGACCTGCCGATCCAGGCCGCCCACGTACAGACTGCGCTTGTTCGCCGTCGCCATGGTTGCGTGTCGATTGGATTCGGAGGTATTGGAGACGCATCGGTTCAATAGAATGTTGCACGAAGGTAACCGATGGGCCCTCACTGTGTTGGACAGTACAATTGGTTTTGTCACCTACAGTACATCTGATCTTTAGTGGGCAGTTCCTGGGGAAGGAAACGCACGCCGGTTGTGGTTCTGTGTGGGGAAACTACACTGTATTGAAGCCGCTTCCGCCCACTTCCGCGTCGCGTCATATATAGCGAGCCCGCTGTCTCCGTGCTTCCGTGAGAAGACGACTCTACAGCCAGAACAAAGAGAGAGAAGAGAGAACCGTTCTGCGTGATTTCCATTGAGCCATGAGCGCCGCGACGGATCAGTTGTTCAACCAAGGTGAGCCGACGAGCGAGCGCGAGCGTTTGTTGGGATCACAGGAAAGTGGCTGACGAATGGTCTATTGTTTGATCAGGCTGGGGCGATGTGCTCAGCAGCATCTCTCCGTACGCGTGGGGTAGCATGGGTATCGCTGCGGGTCTCGCGTTCTCCATCGTCGGCGCCGCGTGGTGCGTTTTTCGTTTCTTGCTGGGGATGAGAAACACAGAGCGAGAAGACTGAAAATGATTGATTTCGCAGGGGCATCTTCCTCACGGGCTCAAGCTTGCTCGGTGCGGCCGTCAAGGCGCCGCGCGTGCGATCGAAGAACCTGGTCAGGTGTGTGACTTGCTGCTCGTGCGAGTACAGCATAGGGGATACCAAATCTGACTTTTTTTGGCTGGGAAACAGCATCATTTTCTGCGAGGCGACGGCCATCTACGGCGTCATTATCGCCATTATCTTGCAGAGCAAGATGAACCAGCCAGCACTGCGACAAGAAAACGAAGCGCCCATCAACGAAGTGTCGCTCTACTTTGCCGGCTACGCTGTCTTTGGCGCCGGCATCGCCGTCGGGCTTACCAACATTGCCAGCGGGTGCGTTCAGCTCATCCACGTTCATCCACTTGTGAAAATGTCTAACACGTCGTGCGTTTCCTGTGTGTCAGCGTCTCGGTGGGTATCGCCGGAAGCAGCTGCGTGCTCGCGGATGCCCAGAACGCGTCGCTGTACGTCAAGATTCTGATCGTCGAGATTTTCGCCAGTGCGCTCGGCATCTTCGGCGTCATTGTGGGCATCATCCTGTCCAACAACGCCGAGTTCCCCAAGTAAGCACGAACGCTCCCACACATACGCACAGGAGCCACGGTCCATTCGAGTCGGTCGACGGATTTCTGGTCGCGTTGCGGAGCAAGAACGTGAAGAAGCCTGTGTGGCCTGCATTGCAAAAACAAATGATACTCGCTCCAAAACCAGTCATGAAACATTACACGAGTTCTGTCTCTATAGGGAATCTACTGCCACATTCTGCGGTCCGCCTCGATGTCCACGGGCGTGTACCACTCTGGCAATGTGTTGTCCGGATTGTAGCGGTAGTTGAGAAAGAGCTCCTCGCCGTCTTCGATCTCGGCGGTCGAGATGAAAGTCAATCCCTGTTTTCCAGTTTTACAGGATTGATAGTTAGTCCCTCCATATCATCCCACGACCGCAAGCCCTTCGACTACAGTAGACTCACGTGGACGAGCGCGCGCTTGCCGAACATCGAGAGCCGCGACGGCATCTCGACGAACGAGTTGGGGATCAGACGCTGGAACTCGGGCGTCGTAAAGGGCTCTTCCGGTGGAAAATCGAACGCAAACGGCATGACGTTGGGCTTGGAGCCAGCCGGCGGATGGTTGATCTTGTGGGCGACGGCGAGCGGGTTACGCGGCGTCGTGGCTACAGTTTTGAACCATAATATCAGCGTCATGTTTCATGACTGAGATTGCATAGGCATCGCAATACACGTACATTCGTTTTTGGCGTCGATGATCACGCTGTCAAAGCGCGCGCGCGCGTAGGCGTTGCCCGACACTTCCCGCATGTGCTGCGGCTTCTTGAGATGCTCGGGCACATACACATTGCCGGGGAACAGAGCCTATGTAGTAAGATTGTGAGCCAACCATGTTCGAAGCCAAACCGCCTCACACATAAGAAACGTACCACGACCGAGCCGATCGGCAGGCGGCCGTTGAGCTTGACGCCCTGGCCGGCGCCTTGGATACTGGAGTTTTCCACGGTGAGCGAAAAACCGAGCTGCTGCTTCAACCAGTCGCTCTCCGACGGCGGTGCGTCCTTCTTGCCTCCGCCTTCTACGTCCAATCCAGAGAGTGATAGCTTGGGAGCGTGCTGATCCGCAAGAGGCATCTTGACTAGCGCGTCGAATTGGGCTTTGACCTGCTCGGTCACGTGCTGGTGCACGAAGAGCCGCTGCTGGTCAAACTTCTTCTTCTCCATCGTGTCCACGGCCTGCTGGAAGAGCTCGCCGTTGTCGCTGTGGAGGTATATGAGTATATATCATTCCTTCAAGTTCTACTAGACCACAGCGTTATCATCGACGGCATGAAGGTTATGTACCGCTCAGCGTTGGCTGGTTCATGACGCAAGTTGCGGTAGCACATGAGTACCGCCGCGACGCCCGTGTCCGCTTCCTCCTGCAGTCAGACCCGATATACAACATGAGTCAAACAACCTTTCATCATTCTATATGTCACATGGACAAGCATCTTGCCTGGAAGCGCCGCGCGGGCGTGGAGCCGGCCGTGAAGAGCTGCAGCCGCCGCCAGATCGCCGCCATTTTCGTGATGCGCGTTGGCAAACCACACCACAGCACGGAATGCTTTACAAACATAACGGTTATGAGTTGGATACTGCAGTAGAAGAGTGCTGGTCTTCCGAGTCACACAAAACAACGGCGGCCACAGCATTTGAGCAAGAGCTGCTGTGGAGATCGCAAGTCAAAGTAGTCGACCACCATGGCCGACCACGCTCCACCGCACACGGCGCCGGCGCCGCCGCATCCATGGGGCCCCAAGATGCGCATCGGCAAGGTCTACATCAAGGGAAACAAGCGCACCAAGTGAGTGCTCAAGAAGAAGAAGTGTTCCGCCGTCAAAACCCGCGTGAGCACGTACTGACGTGTAGTTGATGTGGTGACGACGACAGGCCGGAGGTGTTTGAGAACGAGCTACAGACCGCATATGAGGCCGACCGCATTGGCTACATCGTGGAAGGTCTCAAGACGGCGACGGGTGGGCTCGTGGCGCTTGATATCTTTGATGCGGTGGACTTTAAGCTGGACAAGTGTACGTAGTCGAAACGAGGCCGTGCGGAGCGACGAAAACGACTGGGGTGACTGACTGTTAGGCCTTGGTGGTGGATGTCAACAGCAAGCAGCGGAAAGGTCGATGAGACAGATGTGACGATCACGGTTAAGGAGAAGAGCTGGCGGAAGCTCCATGTCGGCGCGACGACAGACGGCAACGAGGAGACCGCTGAGACGTCGTGCACGCTCGTGAACGGACTCGGCCAGGCTGAGAAACTCACGGTGTCGGCGAGTTATGCCATGACCGGCAGTAACACCGAGCGCGCGACGCTTGAGAAGCCTCGCTTCATGGGGCTGCCTCTGTACATGCACGCATCCGCGTCGAATGAGCTCCACAGCCACGAGCGACTGAGCTCGTACAACGAGAAGATCCGCGGTGGTACCTTTTCGATCAGCGACTATGGCGGCTTCCACGAGCTCTCCCTCAATCTCGGCTGGCGCGATATCATTCCTCGTCGCGACAGCAAGATCCCGACGGCGTTCCGCGCGTCGCCGAGCATCATCGCCGAGGCGATGCCGTCGACCAAGACGAGTGTGAAGTACGTGTTCAAAGACGACTCGCGCAACAACAACGTCGTGCCCACGCGCGGCGGTCTCTTTCAGTACAGCACCGAAGTCGCCGGCTTCCTCGGTGACGTGCAATTTGTCAAGGCCGAGGTCGCGGCGCAGAAGCACTTTGGCGTCGGCCCGCAGTTGTTCGGCAATCCGATCCTGAGCTTCAGCTTCGCGTCCCAGCTCGGCGCGATCAAGTCGTATGGACTGGACGAGAGCCGACCGACGCGTTTGAGCGACCGCTTCTTCTTGGGCGGTCCGCTCAGCGTGCGCGGCTTCAACCACAAGGGTATTGGTCCGCGCGCCTCACCTAGCGACGGCGGTGCCAAGGCTGGTGATTCGCTCGGCGGCGACTTTTGCTACACTGCGTCGGCCAGCATGGGCTTCCCTCTGCCAGTGCCGCTCATGGCCGTACGTTCCATGGTTCTCCGGGTGATCAAAGCACAGCGGTTCCTTATTGATTTTTTGCGTGGATCTGTTTTAGATGCTGGGTATGCGCGGCCAGCTTTTCGCAAACGCCGGTAACCTGACGACGTGGTCGAGATTACTCGACGAGAAGAAGTGGATGAAGCACATGGTGGACGACACGCGTGTGTCGGTCGGAGTCGGTATCGTCTGGGGCACGTCGATCGGCCGCATCGAAGCCAACTACTCGTGGATTCTCAAGTCCCACCACAACGTACGTGTGGTGTGGGATTCTGGGGGGACCCGAATGTTGTGTGATACTGAGATATCTGCTTTTTGCTCCAACTTGTAGGACAACATCAAGCGCAGTAATCCCTCTCATTTTCAATCATGTTCTTTGCGAGGGTGAAAGAGCCCAACAAAAGCTCACCCCACTTTGAAGTGGCGGATCCCCTCGTTCCTTCCTCAACGGACCAAACAGTCAGCTGCTTGGGTGTTGGGGATTTTCCAGTCGGGAAGCGCGAGAGGCCACGTGACCACACGCGCGACATTTTTCTCCAAAAGGAAGCTGCTTGTTGCATCCGCGCTCTCCCCATCCGCGTCGTCATCATTCTCCTCTGCTTCCGAATCATCTGCGGCGTCTAAACGCTGGTCGGCCGAGAGAACCTGCTAACAGCAAACCCCGGGAACCAACACCATGTACTCGACCGGCGGCGGCGTCGCGAACGGCGGCCGCATCCACAACCCGCGGCCGGACCCGGCCGAAATGGGCCCGCCGCGGCGCGTGAACCGCGAGGAGTCCCACGTCGGCGAGATGGTCGCGGCCTCGAAGCGGCGCATCGCCTGGACCTTCACGCTCGGCGAGAGCGATACGATCCACGAGGTCGTGCTCTCGCACTCCAAGCTGACGTACAAGAAGCTTGTCGAGTTTGACGGCCGCCAGATGCACTTTTCGTCGTCGGTACGAATCGACTCCTCTGTTTAATATGTGGTCGCGCGCGATTGACTGTGTTTCGTGTCCTTCGATTAGGCGACGCCCGGCGACTGGAGCTACACGATGTTCCTGGATAACACCAAGTACGCCATTGAAGTGCGCATCAACGACCTCGAGTCGGCCGACGTGCCCAAGTACGATCTTGTGATCGACCGCGTGCCGTTCCGCCGATGGGACGTCTACCGCCGCCGCAAGCAGCCGCTCAACGGCGGAGCCGCCGTGCCCGGCACGTACGGCGGCCACCACCAACAGTATCAGCCACACCACCAACAGGCGTCCGCCCAATCGAGCGGAGGAGGTGATTCGTTTGGTAAGCACAAGTGGGGGCCCAGCGGCATGACGGCGCCGTCACCCATGGAGGTGTCGCCGCCGGCCCACGCGCAGCGCAACTCGGGCTCGTTCTTCCGCGGCGAATCGTCCAACTCGAGCTACCAGTCGCCGCCGCCACCGGCGCCTGGCCAGTACAACGGCGCGACCCCGCAAAGACAGTCATTCCATGGCGCACCCGCGCCAGTGCCTTCAGCGGCACCAGCGAAGAAGCCGCCGCAAAAGGAGATCGACTTGCTGGGCGATTTCGGCAGTACGGACGCCTCGACGGTCACGGCCCAGCAGCTCATCTTTGATCCTTTGGCAGGCGTACGTATGATCCCCGACTGGTACTCTTCAACGTCTTTGATGCTGACGCAAGTTTGTTTGATGTGACTACTTCGATCCCGTAGACGAAACTGGGCGCCGCCCCACAGCAGCCGAACCGCACGGCAAGCAGCCCGATGATGCCCGCGGCGATGCAGCCGCAAGGCAACATGCGCACGGCCAGCAACCCGCAGATGGGCTACCCACAGCAACAGCAACCGTGAGGGACTCAGCAACACCAGCAGCTCTGTCTGCATGCGCTTTGCTGACAGTATCTCTGTGTGGTGTGTGCTAGATACGTCGATCCGTTTGCACACGTCGCGCAGCCTGTGCCCATCAAGCCAGCGGCATCCTCGTGCGTCTGATTGGATGCTGTTCAATGTGGAGCACGCATGAGGTGCTGACGGTGCGATGCCTCTTCTCTCTCGTAGATTCAACCTTGACCCGCTCGCGTCCCAGAACTCGATGTACATGCAGCAAAACCGCGCGGCGCCGGTCGGCATGCCTTCGTACCCAGTGTATCAGCCCCCGCAAGGCGGCATGCCGCGTGGCATGCCCATGCAGCAACAGCAGCAACCGCAGCCGCCCATGCAAGGAGGATTTCCTGTGCCGGCCGGCACCATGTCCAACGTGAACGCGGGCTACCAGCCGCCCAAAGTCGGTGGCGGCGCAGGCGGCGCCAACTACAACATCTCGCACCTCATGAACCCCATGGAAGTCAACAACGTGCGCAACGCACAGCAGACCAAGACCATCAACATCGACCCGTTCGCCGGCATGCACCACAAGTGAACAAGCGCGAGTCGGTTTGGCCCAACGGCCACGACCGGAAAAGCACACACACACACAAAGGGGCTCTATCTTATCGCTTACAGAATCGTGCATATTCCATTTCTTACCTCACCGCTTGCTTGCCGTTGTCTCCTTGCGGGTCTTCGCCTTGACGACGTCTTGGAGCGACGCGATCCGCCGCTGCATCTGTTTCATCTCCTTCGTGTGCTTTTCACAGAGCTGCTCCTGGCGCGCGAGCTTTTTGCCAAGGTCCCTCGACACGTGGCTCGTGATTTGGAGCCGCAACTGCACTTCCATGTACTCGAGCTCGGCCCGCTTCGCGCTCTCGAATTGTTTTTTCGTGGCTTCGAGCTGCTGTGCATGCTCCAGCGTCAGGATCTCCAGTTTCGCGTCGTGCTGCTTCATGATCTCCGCACTCGCCTGGTGCTGCTGCGTGTCGGCCTCCAGTGCCCACTGCTTGTGGCGCAAAATGTCCTGCGTCGTATAGAACGCGTGGAGCTTCTCGATCGCGAGCGCGTGGTCGTGTTGGATCGCCTGGAAGCGAACTTTCGCGGCCTCGCACTCGACAATCACTTGGTCGCACAGCACTTCTTGGCGCTGCGTGGCCTCCCGTAACGCCTCGTTCTCTGCGCGCAGTGCCTCAATGAGCAAGAACGAATCGTGGTACTCGTAGCACACGCATCGTAGCTCCAGCGCGACCTTGCGCAGCAGGCGGTCGAGGTTTGAGCTCAGCACGGAGAAGCCTTCGAGCTCCTCAAAGTCGCGGAAGTAGGCCTCAAGCCGCGCGCGGATCCGCGTGAAAAGCTCTTCTTCCTCTCGCGTCAGCGGCGTGAGCTGCTTGTCCAGCGCGCGGGACGTCGTCGGCATGTTTGGTTTTATCCGTGCCGGTGTCTAACGACGCTTCGGATCAGGCACACGAGTTCGTTTTGTTGTGAATCAAGAAACGGATGACGGACGGATCGAGGGATCGATGGATATGCTCATGTGTTTGGTGGTGGTGATGGTAATAATTTACTTTGTGAGGCAATTTAGTTCCGACTTGTCTCTCTATGGTACGGTGCAAGAATGCAGGGAGGTGAAGATGCAGAATGGAGGTCGATGCTGGCTATGGTACACGGGTCGCCAAGATGTGCGGGTGGAGGGCTCGTCGTGATGACGAGAAGCTTTCGCTGGTTTGCTCACAGCACTTCGCAGTCCTCGGACAGCGGCATCCACGAGAGCGCGTACTTGATCACGGCGCTCTCGAGCTCGACGAGGTGCGGGTCGTGGACCTTGAGCTCGCGCATGCAGTCGCAGAGCTTAAAGAGGTACTCGTAATTGGGGCCACTGCGGCCCCAGCGCGTGGCGATCTCCTCGGCCATATCCTCCACGGACTGCGGGCCCAGAAAATCCGAGTTCTCGGGCGTCGCGATGTATACCTGCGCGCGGCGTACGACGCCGTCCGTGCAGAAGACCTCGACCTCGCGGCGCTCGTAGCCGGCCTGCTCGCGGTTGTCGAGCTGGTTGAGCGTGCCGTCAATGTGCTCGTCCGGCACCTTGTAGAGTCGGCCCCACGTGATGCTGTCGTTCTCGTAGTGCGCATGGTCGTCATCAAAAGCCTTCATCTCCTCTGAGCTGATAAGCGTGACGACGCGGCCCTTGGCGTCGGGAATGCCGCGGTGGTCCGGGCTGCCCTGCCAGAAGCGGCGGTGCCAGCCCTTGACGTAGCCGAAGACCGTCTCTTCCGCGGGGAAACCAGTCTTCCAGACGATCGAACCGTAGCCGAAGACCCACATACTGCAGAGACGAGTTGGTGCTGGGAGGTGGGGGTGGATATGGGCCACGGAGAGAAAGTTGGGGAATGAGCGATCGCATGCATGCCGGGAGGGAGTTGGGCGGGCGTTGGCGTTGGCGTTTGGCCAACATTTTTTGGTCACACGCCTGATTTGCTGGGAAAGGTCCCGAGAGCCCGCCCACAATTGCACGCACAAGCCAGAAAAAGAGCGTTCGTACCCTACCCCGGCTAGAAACCGTTCAGCCAGTTAGCGACGCGGAGGGCGCCAACACCAACGGAAAACTCACGGAAACGCCTCTTGTGCGAACGCGTCACGGGGATAAAATACCGAATGGGATGTGGATAAAATTCAGATTTAGGGTAGGTTCGAGTCAGGACTCCTGACTCAGGAGTTCATGTCAGGATGCACGGAGGGCACAAAACCCCAGCGCCATCACGCAGCAGATACCAGGGAAATAAGCACGGGAGGCCACGTACAACAAACTTCAAGTTGGAACACGGACATGAAACCTGAGTATTCTTATCGATCTGCAACAAGCTGCAGCGTGGATGTGATGTCAATGCTGACGCCTACGAAATGCGACTGAACACCGCCTCCTTGTCTGTGGGTTAACCGTAGTTTTCACATGAATTATGTCCGTGGGTTAACCGTAATTTTCACATGAATTTGGAAATCTTCGCCAAGATCTCCAGAGGCGGAATGGGAAACACTTGCGTTCCTCTGGTGTAACGTCTCGTGTCACTGCACTAGCCGCCCATCTCCAGTTCGTTCAGGTGATGTCGATGATCTTCTCGATCTTGATTGGTCCCCAGATCCTGGTTTGTGTTTTCATTGGCCACAGATTTTCTACATGCACATTTTCGCTGAATCCCCTTTCCCTGTAGCCATCTCAGCAGATCAACCAATCACGGCAGGGTATGGGTCACGGTGGTCGTGTAAATGGCTGAGTGGATCATGAAGCGGGTGCTAATTGGTTGATCTCGCTGTTCTGATAACCCTCGTGCGCTTCCGACCGTGGGAAGCCAGAAACACAAGGGTTCTCCGAATCCACTGACCAGGTGTGGATGCAGTGGATACCGAACAACAGCAGTGCCCACGCTTCTTGTTGGCGGCCTCGCATTGGCTTACTATATTGGGGCACATCCTGTGGGCGCACGCACGTCACGCCAGGTGATGCGCTGGATGATGGCCACGTGCGCTGTTCGACGCTTGTCGACAATCAGGCGACGCGTCGCCAATCGAAGCGCGCGGAATGGTCTTCGCACTTGAAGCTGCGGCGTGGAGACCTGTGCCCGCTGTACATAGGGTGGTGCTGGAGGGTATTCTGTAGACGACCCTCACAGCAGCGTTCGAAATCTCCCCACGTGAACCTGAAGAAGACAGTTCCATCCACGTGTTTGTAAACTGACGAAAGGAAAGGAGCGTCAGGATCCCAAAGCTAGAACTATTCAAGCTCCCGCTGCAGATGTGAACCTGAATCCCGAGACAACTGCCGCGAAGCGTGTGAGACTGAGCTCAGATGCCCATGGCGAAGTCTTCATTGTTTAACCAG
>JAADXJ010000512.1:0-19754 GCA_023337735.1 Pythium biforme
AGGACTCCAGTCGGTCTTCTCGGCGCCGCCATCGTTCGCGTCTGGCCTGAACCTCTGCCGCCACTTGCACAACTACACGCGGCTACCGCGCGAGCGCTCGGTGCGCTGGAACGAGTACGCGGCGCTGTGTCAGGAGACGCGCTTGCAGCGTGCGATGGACATTTTGTGCCGTGAAACGCAGGCGCTCACGTGCAACGAGAGAGGGGATTGTGACAGCTCCAAGCAGCTCTTGTCGTCGACCGTGGACGCACCGTGCGTGCACTTTGAAGTGCTCAACGCCGCCGACGGTTTTGGCGTCACGTCGACGAGCGTGTACGCATTGGAGACGCGCGACATTGGCGCTGTCGTGCGCGGCGCGTGCGTGGCCGTGCGCGACATCCTTGTGCGGTGTTCGTCGTACCAGTGCACGAGCCACAATGGTCAGATTGTGGACCAGGAAGTGTCGTCGTCGTCGCCCGCAAACATCCTGTATCGCGTCATGGACGTCCACCACAAGAGCTTGCGTGCGGACGACAGCGACGAGCTCTCGATCGAGTCCCGCGTCGTCACGCTGTACAAGCAAACAGCCGACCACGCGATCGTGCTGTGGGACTTTATCGACGACGACGAGCTCCATCCGACGACCGACAGGACTGACATCACGCGCCAGGCCATCGGCGCGTACGTAGATGCCACACATGAAGATCGTGGATACTTTGATGGACTGACGAGTTGTGCTTGTAGATGCCTCGTGCGCCGCGAGATCTGCGACGACGGCATCGAGCGGTCCGTGTGTCGCCTGCTCAACACGCGCCGCTACCACTTCCGCGAGGGCGCCGTCGGGGACAAGCTGCGCCGCTTCCAGCGGCTCTCGCTTGCGACGAACCGCGAGAACGAGCTGCTTTTCCGCAGTATCATCAAGGAATCGATCGCCAAGGAAGAAGCCGCCTACGCACGCGTCGTCGGCGCCATGCGAACGGAGACGTGATGCGTTTTGTACGACTGAGGTAGTATTCTAATGTATGGAGAGAATACCCTAACGTGCACAGACGCTCTCTTCTTGGCGGATGGCCTCGAGCAGCACGCCATGGACCAGGAGCTCGTGGTCTCGGGGCGCTGACGCCCTTTCGTAGTTTTCAAGGGACTCGCGCGAGCAGCGCGGCAAGAAGTGGTACCGACGCGTGCTCATCATGCGACACACAGACCGCTCCACGCCGTCGGCACAGATCTCGCGGCGAATGAGGCACCTACAGAGCGAGAGAGAGACATCAACACAGTCATGTGAGACCGTGCAAGACGCAAAACTAACAGCCACAGCAAATCTACGGACGCGCCGATGGCCTGCTTGCTAATGTCCGCGGTGTCGTCGGTCGCATGAAGCGCATCCTCGTCGATGTAATCCCACCACACGATCGCCCAGTCGTCCGTCTGCTTGGACATCGTGACGCAGCGCGACTCGAGCAGCAATGCGCGGTCATCGGCGTCGCTCCGGCTCTGTTGCCGCACGCCCGTCACGCGGTACACCATATTGGGCACGACCACCGACGCCTCGAGGTCCACATCCAATTGCTTTGCGGCTGCGCACGCGTACGAGCGGCACATGGAACCCGAGGCGGCCACAGCGACGCTCGCACCGCGCAGTACGGCGCCAACGTCTGTCGTGTCCACGGCGAACGCGCTCGTGGTCGTCACGCAGAATCCGCTCCGGCTGCTGGACGCGTGGACGCCAATACGTGGCGTACGCAGGGAGACGTCATCGTGGTCAGTGTCCTCGTCACTCGTGAGTGCTTGCGTCTCGCGGTCCACAATGTCCATCGCGCGGCGCCAGTGGAGCTCGTGGCCCATCGCCGCGAGCTCTCGCCAGCGCAGCGCGCGATCGCGCGGCAGCCGCGTGTAGTTGTGGAGTTGCCGACAGAGGGTTGCGCCCGTCGCGAACGAAGGGGGCGCACAGAGCACGGACGTTTGCAGTCCGCGCAGGAATAGCGCGCTGGCCGCGAGCGCGTCGCGCAGTTGCTGGCGCGCGTGCTCGGCCTTGCGCCGCTTGTAGCGCGCGGCCAGCGCGGCCTCCTGGGCTTCATCGGTGGTTCCTATGGTGTCGCGGCGAAGCATCTCTAACTGCGCAGTGAGCTGCTGTGTCTCGACGCGGAGACCGTCGAGTGTGAGCTGTACGGGGACGTAACGTGAGACCGTGAGACCCACGGCCCAGAGCTCGGGCTCTTGATCAGAGAGCCGACGTACTTTGAGCGACCGCTTTCGAGAGACTGGCTTGGCTTGCATGGGCGGCGGGCCAGCGCCATGGCCACTGGCGTCGGAGGAGGACGAAGCCGGCGACACCAGTGGCTGCGTTGGGTGCTCGTCGTCAAACAGAGCGAGCAGGTCGCGCAATAGCAGCGCGTCGTCCGTGGCGGCACTACCGCTGTCCTGCGCGGCCACCAGCAGAGCCGACGCATGAGGCCGCATCGTCATGTCAGGGAGTACGATGTACTCCACTGGTGTGGAGGCTGCGGAGAGAGACGCTGATCCGGAAGCGCGCGGCCGCCGTCGGCAAACTGTCCATGCATGCACCATACGAGTCGATTGCCAGCACCCTGGTTTCATCGTGCTACCCTTTATTAAGGGTAGTGACTTGTTGACACCCCGAAAGAGTCAGTTGACGGGTTGTATCCTCGAATAAAGACCCTTTTTAAGGATGTCAAACACTCCTGGACGCGAACCGTTGAGTTCTCTTCTGTCACAGGAACAGCGTGGCATGTCAAACGCGCGATCACCAGACCCGAACAGACCCGAGACCAACGCGACCAAAATGGACGCGTCGTTACGCGCGGCGCTGGACGCGACGCCCGCGTGGGGCGCCGACGAGAGCGACGCGCTGCTCGCCGACCTGCTGGACGACACGGACGCGCTGCTCGCAGAGCTGCTGCCGCTCGATGTTCATGCGTTGGACGAGAGCGTCCGCGAAGAGATACTAACACGCCCCCAAGAGCTGCAACCATTGACGCCAACACCCGCCCGATCAGCACCACCGCCAGTAAAGGCTGCTCTCACTGCGAAAGCGGCCACTACGGCGGCGCCCAAGGCGATCACACGCACGGCCAAGGAGAAGGTGCGTTGGCATTTCGCTGGTGGTTCTAATCCAGCGAATCGCTCCATGTGTACCAGTGTGGACTCATACGAGCGTGTTGTAAGCAGCTCAAGCTCAGCGAGCTGCGCGCCGAGGCGACCCAGCTCACACGCGAGCTCAAGCGGCTGCGCGCGCGCAATCCCTCCCATGTATCGGTGAGCTTGGCCATGGAGATCGCCACGAACGAGCGTCGCAAGCGTCGCCGCGCCGAGGACGAGTGCCGCCAGCTGCGCGCGGCCGTGTACCAGCACGCGCGCTTTTTGCGCAATCTGCGATCCGTGATCTCGTTCACGCCGCCGCTCTCGCAAGGGCTCAATCTGAGCCAGTACCTCCACGACTACGTCCGGCTGCCGCGCGACCGAAGCACACGGCGCACCGAGTATGAGGCGCTCTCGCGCGACGAGCGGCTCGCGATGGCCGTGGAGATCCTGTGCCGCGAGACCGAGGCCATCTCGTTCGACGAACCGCACATCCATACCGAGCTGCTGCCGTCCAGCGACGGCTTCGCGGTCACCACGCTCAGCGTGTACGCCGTGGACACGGTCGACCTCAGCGCCGTGCTGCGCGGCGCGTGCGTCGCTGTCCGGGATATCGTCACGCGATGGCCAGAGTGCGAACCTGTCGACGTGACCCGTAAGATCGTAGACGCCGACGAGGCCGTGGTCGCGGACCACCATCTCATGTACCGGCTCGTGACGGCCAAACACAAGCACCGCGAGACCGGGGCGGAGCTGTCGGTCCAGGCGCGCGCGACGACGTTTTACAAGCTCACGGACGGCGAGGCCGTCATGATGTGGGACTTTGTGGACGAAGACGAGCTGTACCCGGTCGCGACCGAACCCACCGATGTTACGCGCAAGAGCATCGGCGCGTACGTGGATGGGTGTTTCCTGTCGTGTGGACTTGGATTGTGGATGGCTGACCGAGTCTTTTTGCTGTGATATGTAGGCTTCTGATGCGAAGAGAGCAGTGTCGCGACGGCAACGAGCGTGTCGTGTGTCGGTCGATCTGCACGAAGCGGTACACGGCCAACAGCAGCTGCCGCTCGGGCGTGCTTGACCGGTTCGTCCACGCCGCGAAGGAGTCGCTGCGGCCCAACGGCCGCGTGTTCTTCGAGATCGTGACCCAGCAAGTCGCGGAAGAAGAGGCGCTCGTGTCGCGCCACCTCACGGCACACAGCGCGGCCGTGTGCTGACTGCAAAGCAGTGGGGACTCCTTGTTTGCGTCGTATTAGATGGACGGCATCAATCAGCAGCACTCGATGTGTTCGAAACGGTGTCCATTGTCACTTCAATTCCTCCTATCTAACTAAACCCAATACCTCTCTTGTAACGAAGCGGGAACTTTGGGCAATATACTTGTTTAGAATGGTGCGAACAGCTCCTAACATCTTATGTCCAGATCTTCGGACGCAATCTTCGAAAGCGACACAACGCCGACCATGACCGTCAAGCGCGCGCGACGCGCGACGCGGCGCGGCCCCGCGCTGCTCGCGTCTTCTCATGCGGACTCACTGCTGAGCCAGGCGCTGCAGGCCGGCGCGCTCGCGTTTCTACCGCTGCGCGACATGGTGTCCGTGCTCACGACATGCCGCACGCTGCGCTGCGACGCCGAGCTGCCACTGCTGGGACTCGCGCACACGCCGATCGGTGTGCACTTGCTGCGCCAGTGCTGTCACGACTGGACAGCCACGCGCCCGTTGTTCCTTACGGTTGCCGAACTGCTGGACGACACTGAGTGCGACGCGCATAGCGACACCACCCCAGACGACGACGGCGACATGCAGCGCTTCTTGCAGAGGTTCGACGCGTCGCTGGACGCACGCCGCGGCCAACCGACGGCGCTGCTCTCGGCGCTCGCGATGGTCGAGAAGCGTATTGTGCCGTTGTGCTTCGGCGCTCATGAAGTGAACGGCTACGGCGATCTCTGCACGGCGCGGCCGGTCGTGCTGCCGCTGCCGCTGGGCCTCCAAGACCGCGAGTCCAACTACGAGTTCACTATCGATGACATCCGACGCGCGCTCAACGCGGCGTTTGAAGGCATCGGCGACGTGTTCGTGGCGACACCGCAAGAGTACACGCATGTCTCGGACTTTGGCGCCCACTGGGAGTCCACGAGCGTGACGCCGGTGGCGCAAACGACCTCGACCACGAGCACGCGCAGCCGCGCGACGACGCACCACTCCAAAGCGAGCTGTGGTTTCTGTGACGCGGCGCAGCAAACCATCAAAGAGTATCGCAAGGACGCACGCGCGGCGCTGCGGCGCTTCAACGACGTGCTCAAGGACAAGAAAGAAGAGTGGAAGGCCGAGGGATGCGACCTGGACGAGATCCACCAGCGCCGCAGCGAGCTCAAGGCCGAGTTTTTCCCCGAGGACTCGTACCCGGACATTAATTTTGCCGAGGGCCAGGACGACGCGATCCTCGCGGACATTTGCGAGAGCGGAAAGTTCCCCATGAACCCATTTGAAGGCCAATGGGCCGGCTTTGACCGCTTCGACGACGACGTGTTCAATGCACTGCGAGAGGAGTTTGTGCAGCTGTGCTCGACGCTCGTGCAGCCACTCAAGCGCGTGCTCACGGAGGAATGCCGCGCGCTCGTGGGCCGCCGCGTGTTCTCCACGTGGATGGGCGACGACGACGGCACGGTCAAGGGCGAGCTCGTGGCCGGCGTCACGCAGTCGGGCATCCTGGTCGGCGTGTACGTGATCACGCGCCGCGTCGAGTGAGCAGTAGATACTCATTGTTTCATAAGAACCGGGACGCCTCGCTCTTCCATGAGCGCGGGCAGCGGCTTTATATTGGTTTACCAAACTTATTGCGTGAGGCGGAACGTGACCTGCACGCCCGTGAAGATACCCGACGTGCAGTCCACGCCACCGACGAGCTCGGTGAGTACCCGTTGGTTCTGCACTTCGCTGTCGTCTCTGATGGGCTCGTGGCGCAGGTGCGTCAGCGTGGCGTGCGGCAGGCGGCCGATCACGTGGCACTTGGCGTGGAGGCTCTTCTTGAGCGGCTGGTAGAACGAGCGGCACTGGTGCTGGTACTTGAACGACACGGCGCGGAGCAGCGCGTCGGGGCTCGCGACGCCACGCGCGCGCGTGTCGCCGATCTGCCACGCCGGCAGCTTGCCGTGGTCGCAAATGTGGCGCAGCAGCTGCTGGTCCGGCCAGCGCGCGCACTCCGGGCGGATGTACGCGTTTGGCGGGAAGCACTTGGCCTTGAAGGCGTCGGCGAGCTGCTGGCGCTGCGCCAGGGTCTTGTTGGTCCAGGTCGCTTCCTGACAGCGCAGCAGCAGCTCGTGTTGGCGCAGACCAGTCTTGACCTGCTGCTTGTAGTGCGTGAGCGCGGCGTGGACGGCGTCGCAGAGCCGGCACGACACGCGGCCCGTGACGCGGTCCACGTAGATCGAGTCCCAGTGGGTCGCGAAGCGCGACTCGGCCGCGCTCTTGTCGTCGAAGAACGCGTCGCCGCCGCCGGCGCAGAACGCGTTCAGCGCGGCCTTGATGGGCGAGCGGGACCACTTGGTCTTCGAGGGGACAGAAACGTTGGCCGGCGTGAGCGGCGGACTGGCCGTCCCATGGCTCGTCGTGGTGGCACTGTCACGGAAGAGCGTGAGCGGGATCAGCACGGGCTGCACGGCGCAGAGCAGGTCGTCGTCGGCGTTCGGGCGGTTGGGCTCGAACTCGAAGCACCACTTGGCGACGCGCTGCTTGAGGAACGACGCCGCTGAGAGCACTCGGGCCGGCACGTCCTCCGAGAGCTGCTCGACCCAGGCGCCGCGCGGCGGCAGTCGGAAGACCACGCTGGCTTCGTCTGGAAAGAGCCGCTGGAAATCCGGCAGGAGCCGCGCGCAGCTGGTCAGGAGTGGGGTGTCCGTGCGCAGCGCACGCGACGTCTGGACCAGGGCCGAGGCATCCGCGAGCGTGAGGAAGCGCAGCACGCCGCCCTGCGTGAGCGCACGGAGCAGCTTCTCATTGGGGCCGAGGCTGATGGAGGCAAGAACGTGGAGCGGCGGCGGCGCGACGACGCTGTGGAGCGAGCTAGAGGCCACGCACACGGGCGAGGCGTTGTCGCTGGACTTCATGCTGGGGTCCTGTAGTCGCGCGCGCTTGGCCGGCGGCGCGACCAGCGCGTCGTCGCCGGGGTTGTCGTGGGCTGTCATGGCGGAGGAGAACGGGCGGAGCAGTCGGAGCAGCAGCACAAGTGCGCTTATGAGCCTCCTCTCTAATCCAACTGGAAACGCTGGCGGATCGAAATCCAATCGCTCGCACCGGCCAGCAGCGAAGGATCGCAACGAGGAAGACCGGAAGCGCCGCGCGCGTGCCTGCTTAATTCGCAAACACCCTCGGCCGGCCTGAGAATTTCTCTGCTTTTGCACCGTCTCGACCACGGGAAGCACCAGCGAGAGTTGTGGAGGCGGCGAGAAAGGCGCAAACATTTGTGTGTGACGTGTGTATACTTAGGGTTTGTATGGGAGGCAATTGCGCAATTGCTTTTGGGGGGCAGCATCGCGAGCTCGGGTTTGTTTTGTTCAGAACGGGCTGAGTGGGTACGGTTTTTCCAGGACGCAGGGCTTCGCAAACGACGCAGGTCTTCCCCCCCGGGGGCAACAAATCCACCTCAGTGTGGCCCCCATGTCCCCGTGCCCGTCTGTTCCCCCTTGGCCGTGACAGGGAGGCTGCTACTCAGCGGGAGGGCGGGCGGGACGCGGCGCTCGGCCCCTCGCCCCCACCATGGCAGTGCCATGAAGATGAAGAAGCCACGCATGGAAGATCGCGCGGCGCCCGCACCGTCTGCCACGGGCGAGCGGCTCTGTGTGGCACTAACCTGTGGTGTCACGGAGCTGCTCGGCAGCGCCGACGTGGTGCGCGTGCTCACCACGAACCGCCTCGTACGAAGCGACGCGGGCGTCGTGGGCTGTGCGCTGCGCCGCGTGACCAGCGACCCGCGCTGGCGCTGGTGCGAGCGGACACCGCCGACGCCCGCGGCCGTGCAGCTCGCGTGGCACATCCAGGCGCTGTTGATATCTACCGAGCCGGAGCCTTCTACACACACTGCCAGCGGGTCTCTCCATCCGTTCGTATTGCCGGTCCCCGTCGCGGCAGATGGCTCTCCCCATGGTAACGCATTGACACGGGCGCTGCCCATCCCAATTCACCACGTCCCACTACCGAGTGGCGTGAGCGCGCATTGGGACCACATTGACGCCAATGGCTGCGCGCTCTGCGAGGCGTGCGTCGCGAGCGTGTGCGCGTACCGCGAGGCCACCGAGGCATTCACGAGCGAGTTTGAGCGCCTGCTCACGCAGCACGAGGACCAGTGGGAAGCGCAGGGCGGCTCGTCCGAAGAGGTATTTGACCAGAGCTTTGCGTTCCAGCAGGCCTACTTTGCGAGCGAGCCGTTCTACAGCGCGTACGTTGCGAACCAGGACGACGCCGCCGTGCTCGCGCACATTTGCCAATGTGGCCGCTTCCCCGTCGACGTCCCCGTGCAAGTTGGCGACACGGCGTTGTCGAGGGCGTCTCGAGAAACCTGCCGACGCGTCTATCGTCCCGTGAAGAAGCTGCTGACGACGCTGTGCGCGTCGCTGCTGGTCCGACGCACCATGTCGGACCACGAGCAGCCAATGGACGTTGTGGTGGGTGTGTGTGGGCGCCTTGCCGTCGGCTTTCTGCTGCCGCTGGACGCGTGAGGGATATACGGGTATCGGTAGTTAATACTGGTGTAACCTCCAAGGGTAGTTGGTGTCTTTGTGTGTGAAGCCATGTCTGCCAGTGTTGACAAGCAAGAGGCGTTTTGTCCAGCAGCGCGTTCTAACGATCGGCACCGGAGACCCAACACGCCGAACAGCAACAGCAAAGCTGGTCAACGGTACTGTATTGATACAGGATCGGGTATGATAATAACTACAGTACCGTACATAGGAAGAGACCGACGACGAGATCTTGGAGGAACCGGCCCTTGCTGGCGACGAGCGGGCGATGCGCTGGTGTCGCTCAACACCATCCCACCGTTGTCGCGTCGCGCGATGCAGACTGACCTGAGCGGCTCAGAGCACCAGTCGTTTGGCTGTATAAACGCATACCCCTTCATATACGGTATCTAGTATCACAGGAACGTCCCGCCATCGCTTTTGGGAGATGGCCAAACGGTCAGCTCGCTTGGAACGTTGGGTTGATGCGTTTGTTGGGAAGTGCACTTGCCAACGTTGGCGTCTCCCCAACGTTGGGCTTCTGCTAGCCGCAGGATGTTAGACGCGTGTGCAATGCTGGACGTCGCATGCGGAGTTTAGACCTCAGTCCAAGACCAGCGTGGCGCGCAGGTTGGACCCCCGCCCACTGACTCTTCTGATCGCCTCAACCACCTGGTGTGACAGTCTTCGTTCGCCCCAGCATAAGATGCGTCATGGAGGCGAAAAACCTCAGTGTTTGAACTTTGCCACCTGAGGTTTATTCTATAAAACCTCGCGGAGCAAGCTCGCTGTGTGTTGTTTGTCTGGTATTCTCAGCGGCAAGCTGAAGCTGCACGCGCACGCCCCACGCCAGGAAGCAACCGGACGGAAGCACCGTCGAGAGATTCGCGCGGCGCGCTGCACTGCTTGGGGGACACAACAGGCGACGCAGACGACACGCCCGTCAGATAGAGGAGACCGAGAGGAAGCGAACGGTGCGTTCCTGGGCGGTAGACGATGCTTGCTTCCCAAGATATGAAGCGGACTAACCAGTGCTCCACCCCCAGTTGAACCCACGCCGGGATTTCTTCTCCTTTCCCTCTCTCTCGTCCGCTGCAGATACGACGACCCACTAGATAGACCACGAGGTTTGTCATGGCCCTTGAAGACGAGGGACCTAAGGAACGATGATGCTCACTTTCGTTGGACAGACGACACGTGCACCGTCACATTTGATCGAGCCAATCCCAGCCATGACGAGCCCGGCCGCCGCGAAGAAGTCGCTGCCGCCGACCATGCCCGTGGCGATCAAGCGCGAGGGGAAGCCGTCGCCGGCGCCGCGGAAGGACAGCATCGGCTGGGGCGCCGACGATTTCCTGGGCATGATCTCGCACACGCCGCCGGCGTTCTCGCCCGGCAGCCTCACGATGCCCATGACCAAGCGCGGCCGCAGCGGCAGTATCTCGAGCCGCTTGCTCAGCGCCACAGATCTCGAAGAGCGCGGCATCATCGACCGACAGCAGAAGGGCGTGCTCAAAGACCTGATCATCAGCGGCGACGAGGCGCTCCAGAAGGCGTTGGAGAAATTTGACGCCGGCGACTCGTCGTCGCTTGAGGCGCTGCTCGACAGCGGTGCGCTGAATCGCAAGTCGTCGGTCGATCTGCTGGACGATCTGGATCTCGGGTTTCTGAACGTCGGCTCGCTGGGCGACACCCCGAAGGACGAGGTGCGTTTGATGAACAGGTTGATATTCTAAAGGACGCTGCTAACGCGTGTGTACGTGTGATTTCCATAGCAATACTCGACGTCGGCGCGCAGCGAGTCCATGGACGAGTGGGACGAGCTCAATTTTGAGTCGGCGTTCAACGACTCGCGCGACATTCTCGACGGCGACTTTTACGGCTCCTCGCTGGGCACGTCGCTGCCCAACTCGCTGCCGTCGATGGGCTTGGGCATCACGCCGCCGGCGTCGTTTAGTTTCGGCGAAGACTTTTTGGAGAGTAAGGTTAAGAGCGAGACGTCGTCGACAAATGGCGCCGACGCCAAGCCGCAGGACGAGAATGTCTCGATGAGCGGCGAAGGAGCCGACGCGGCGTCGGCTGCCTCGTCGGGCGCGACCTCGCGTCCCATTGGCATTCCTGGCGCGGCCGGGGCGACGCCGGGCGTGAACCGTCCGTTCGGCGCGCTCGACGCAAACAAGGGCAAGCCCGGCGAGAAGAAGCCGTTCGTGGGCGCCTACTCGCCCGACTCGCGCCGCAAGCGCATTGAAAAGTTTTTGGACAAGCGGCAAAAGCGCGTGTGGCGGAAGGAGGTCAAGTACGACGTGCGCAAGAACTTTGCCGACTCGAGATTACGCGTGAAGGGTCGGTTCGTGAAGAAAGAGGACGAGCAGTTGCTGCGCGAGTTGTTGAGTTTCACGTAAAATATACTGTCGATCGACCCAAGCCAAGCCGGCCATTTTCTCCCCACCCACCGACCATCCACCACCCAACGGCGCTGCGTTCGACGCGTCCGCGTCTTCGTCGTGGCTGCTGCTGCTCCCCCTGCGAAGCATTAAGACGAATCTTGTCTTCCTCTGCTTTACCTGGTCGGATCACAAGGAGCAAGATCCCCGCGTGTCTGCTGGAGCGTGGAAAAGATCGGTGAGAAGAAGAAGAATAAGGCCAGTGCCGGTCGATCGGAATCCGATTCGGATCGTGGCGGATGGATCTGATGCGTGCAGGAGGCAGCGTGTATCCAAAGAACGCGAAAACCAGATGAACCACATCCGAGAGAGGCCGCAAGAATGGATCGGCTGCTGCTGGAACGAAGACGAGCAACGTCATAGAGCGAGTGCGTGAGTAGAAATTTAGACTAAGCGAACATACACATACCTGCATGATTATTTCTGGTACTGAGTAAGATCGTGGGGTAACATACCGAAAGCCGATCCTTATACGACACCAGCGCCTGACGAATCGAATCCGTGGGGCATCCTGGGCGATAGACTCCACGAGATCAGTCAGGTTGCCTTCCAGACCCACACTCACGTAGCTCCCCACGGCACACGTCGCAGATTCCGCTCAAATCCCACTCCAAGTGAAAGGCCTTCGGGACCATCACGAGCAACCGGTGGCAATAGTGACAAACGACCACGGGCTGCCGCTTCATAGAATCTCGCAGGCGTAATTCTCGACGATGGCGCGCTCGAGCGCCGAGTCAGACGGGGCTTCCATAGCACATGCAAACCGTGCGGGTGGATCCGAAGCGTTCAACGCGACGCTCATGCTCCTTGTGCGAAAGCCACCGGGGCTTGGTCAACAACGCGTTGCACTGCTTGAGCTACACTGCTTGAGCTCGGCGAGCGACCACGGCGGCAGGATGCGCTGGCTCGCTGTCTTGGGGTCGCTGTCTGAGCCTTCAGGAAGCGCGCGGAAGGCTTCGACGTATTCGGACGTGATCCATCCCGTTTCGTCGCGCGCTTAGAACAGATCGAGGTTCTCCTTAAGTCGTGCGGGGTCCACATGGTATTGACCATAAAGCGCCCCTTGACAACGCTGATCGAGTCGCTCACGTCCACTGCGATTGAGCTGACCCATTGCGACTTTCCCACCATATTGAGGTAGACTACCCGCATGGTCGTAAGCTCTGGTGGGTGGGAACGCGGACGCGGACATGCACCGTACGAGTTAGCAGTGCGTCTCCAGTGCACTCACCCAATGTGCAAAACACGCTCGGCGGTTCGGCAGAGAGCATAGACTCGATACCTTGGTTTCCCCTGGCGACCTTGAACATTTGCTGACACACTGAGACATTGAAAACGCTGCAAGAGCCGTGGATGTCGATCTCATCGATTCGTGGAATCTCAGTGTGTCAGCAGAAGATTAAGTAACTAAGGCAGTAAGCGATGCATCTTCGATCAAGGTAGGACTCCCGTGTGGGTGCTGCGGGGCTGTCCGCGTCGTGCGCAATGCCCATGGTCTGTTTCTTAGGAGCACTGGTGCAACTACAAAGAGCAGCAGAGGGATGGAAGAGCGGTTGTTGCCAATACAGAAATGGCTGACGATGCAAATGCCGGTGGATTGGGTGTCTCCGCTGGTCGAAAGTTTCCACTCCCTCTCTCGCTCTCCCTGACCGTTCACAAGTGAATCTCCCTCCTCCATCTCCTTTCGCTGGTCATATCCAGAGTACAAGAACCCAGAAAAAAAAGTACGTTGAAGAAAAGTTTAGATCTGTCTAGCAGAAAGATGCTGGATGAAACCGAACTGCCTGCATCCGAGAACGAGAACGAGAACTAGACGAACCCAGATTCGAAAAGGACCAACTCAGAGGCAGATAACGATGGAGGGGGGCTCGTGCTTGTACACGAAGTGCATATCGATAGAGAGCCGCTTGAATTCGGTTCATCAGTCCCTGCGATTCGTCTCGCGCTGACCACCAAAACAATCGGGAGGACATTACGAATGATGGTCACGTTACCTTCAAGACCTACATTCTGATATCCTTCTTCGCACACGTCGCAGATGCGCATCAAAAGTCGCCCCCGAAATCGCCGACGCCAGCGTCAAAGCCTCCTCCTCCGCCTCCAGTACCGCCAAATCCGCCATTCGCGTAGCCTCCACCGCGATCCCCAGCATCAGCAATGGCTTCACCCAATAGCACGCCACCGAGAAGCCCCGCTGCGCCGCCCAATGCCGCGCCCGTGCCGGCGCCCATGCCGCCACGACCATCGTAGCCGCCGTAGCCGCCGCCGTACCCTGCTCCTCCTCCGTACACTGGCGCGGCGTACCCTGGCGTCGTATATAGTGGTGGGGCTGTGCCGTAGTTTGCTCCTGTGGGCGCTCCGTACACCGTGGCTGACTGGGCATTGACTGGATACGCGACAGGAACGCCATCGCCGTCTTCGTTGCCACTGTTTAACGGGCTGCGTCCCCGACGAGCACACACCATGTAGATGCATCCGCCACAGCACAACGCGACCACGAGCGCGCCGATGAGCCACCAGAGCCACAGCAGCGGATCCGCTTGGTAGTATCCACTGTTGTTGGGACGCGCGTTGCGCACGGCGCAGTTGCAGGCGTAGTTGGAGACGCGGCACTCGGCCCCCACGGGGCAGCAACAGCTCTGCCGCTGGCTGGCACGGTCGAGCCAATGGCCGCAGAACTGCCCTGGCGTGCCTCGGTACGCCGTGCTGCAGTCGCCGGTCTGTTCGCAGCGCTGGCACTCGGAGAGCGCGGCGCTGACGCCAGGCGTGACGACGACTATCCACAGTGGCACCGCCAGCAGCAGGGTTGCCATGGCGGAGGAGTGCACGTACGTGGTCGGCATCGTCTGCATACACACGGCGTAGTTCATACACTTCTCTTGGGTTGCTGGTCGTCGGGTCGTTGGCGTCTCACCACTTCAAATTGCTGCTCGGGATGCGTGTACACAATGGAGTGCTTCGTGGTGGCAGATCTTATTCCAACGGGTCCACATTCGCGGAGGGGAGAACATCGTTTTGGGAGGAGACAAAAATGTCCTCGTCCCATAGAGAACAAACAAAACAAGAGGATACTGTCTCCCGATGTCCCATATTGGGACTCCCAATACGTGTGACATGTGCAGCAGTACGTGTAGCTATGTGATCATCACATACTCTTGGGGGACGCAAGCCATCGCTGTCATGGGCTCTGTGGTCGGAATCCACAAACGCCATGTGGGTGTAAAGCGTCCCAACAAACGAGTGGCTTGATGTTTGTCTGTGAAACTCTCACTGAAAGCGATCCATGTCATCCCACGAAGGGACACAGACCGCAAAAAAAAAGAAAGGAAAAGAAAAAGCGAAACGTCAGGGTCAAACCGAACACCCCACCGCACGAACAAGATCGGTACTGTGCTTGCTTCGATCGTGTGGTCTGGCTTCATGAAAGCTCTCAACCGCTCAAGCGTGAAGCGGTGGATTTCTGGCCGAACGCGGAGCTTCAACGTTCGGTGGCAATGTTACTCGCGCCCTTGTAGGAAGATTCGTCCAAGCCAAACGCGGATCTTACGATGGCCGCCTGCGCACGCATGTGCTGCGTGTGCATTTTATTCCCCACGTCCGCTTCCTGAGATGTTGGTCGTGGAGCCAACACGACGGCGGGATCGCGCTTTCCAGTCACTGCGTCACTGTGGAAGAGGAGCAGCGCCACGCTTTCCAATTCTCATCCATCTCCTGCGGTGGAGCCAAGTAGAAATGTTGCTTGGCACAATTTATTGGCGGTGTTTCTGTTGGGAGATGGCTGCTGCTTGCGTACGTATCCAACCCTAACCTTGGATACTCCCACTTTCTTCCTCCCCTATCCTCGATCATCCTATTGTGGCTCTACCAGCTGTGGTGGTGCGAGTCAGTTCTGGCTTGGCTCCGTGCATACTTTCTCCAAGTCTCCGCGCCAGTTGTTACATTGCAGCGCAGAAAAGGATCCGTGCCGTGCAATCACAATCAGGCGAGATGCAACGTCCAGGCGCTGATTGGGCGAGCCAGCAAACGCCAGTGCGTGAGTGCTCTCTCGGGAACAAGGATGGCGCCTGACTGCCCAGCAACGTTCCCTCCTCACACTCCAAGGCTTTGGCCCGGCCCGACCGACGCGGACCCGGAGCCCTCTCCAACGCAACGCAACCAACACGAGCGAGCGGGGGGCCACAGGGGCTCGGGGAGTTTCCCCCGCGACGCACGACGCACACCACCTGGGTGTCGGGTTGTCATTTCGGAAGTTGCTCGGTTTTGAATCGCTGCCCCGCCGACGCCAACTCGCGCAGGTCGACGCATTGCCGTCGCTTCGACTGACTCCTCAATTAGACTCCGTCGTGGCGTTGAGTCTATCCTCCTGAATTTCGAAAGATACGCGCAGTTCCAATCGCACCAATATGACCGACTCCGAGTCGTCCTCTGGGAACGAGGCGCCCGCCGAGATGCCGCCCAAGCGCACGACGCCGCTGCCGCCCGGCGTCAAGAAGTGCCGCTTCAACGACTGCGACAACGCGGCCGCCGACGGCACCGACAAGTGCGCGTTCCACAAGAACCGCCGCCAGTGCTGCGTCGAGAACTGCACGAACCAGGTCTACGCGCGCAAGCTCTGCGTGCGCCACGGTGGCAAGAAGCAGTGCCAGGCCGAGAACTGCGAGGCCCACGCGCGCGGCGGCGGGTACTGCCTCCAACACGGCGGCTTCGTGGTCAAGCGCTTTTGCCTCGTCGAAGGCTGCGGCAAGCAGGCCCACGCGCGCCAAAAGTGCGTGCGCCACGGTGGCGGACGGCGATGCAAGGTCGAGAACTGCATGCAGCACGCGCGCGCCGGCGGGCTGTGTAACCGCCACTCGCACGGCCACCAGTGCCGCATCGACGGCTGCAAGAAGACCGCGCAACACTCTGGATCGATCTGTTTCCGCCACGCCATGGAGCTCCGTGCCCACGGCGAGCAAGTGCCCGAGCTCAACATCTCCAAAGGCGGCCGGTTGTCCAGCAAGAAGCGCCAGCAGCTCCAGCGCGACCAGCAGCTCAAGCAGGAGCAGTTCCACCACCAGCAGCTCCAACAACAACAGCAAATACAGCAGCAGCAACAGCCGCACACGCAGCAGCCACTGCAACAACAGCACATGCAGCACCAACAGCAGCAGCAAATGGCTGTGTCGGCCGCAATGCCGCCGAGCTCGTCGGGTTCAGTGCAGACCGCCACGTCGTCGTCTTCATTGTCCGCGTCGAACGCGCCCGGTCCGTTTGGTCTGCCGCTCAAGATCAACGTGCCGACGAACGTGCCCAAATTTCCGAGCCTCAAGACGCCACTGGGCGGCTTCCCGACGCCACGTAGCCACGAGTTCTCGCTGCTCATGGGCCTGCCGTCGCCGCAGATCGACCACTCGCAGCTGCCGTCCGTGCTGGCCATGGCCAACCAGCAGCAGCGCTCGGGCTTCGACTCGGCCAGCGCGCTGCCCTCGAGCTTCATGATGTCAGGCCCGCCCAGTCTTTCGCGCGGACAGCGGACACCGGGTTCGAGCTTCTTTTCGCTCGGCTTGTTCCCGACACCCAAGGGCGACCTGTCGCATTCGCACGGCAATGGCGTCGAGGAAGACTTGGACGCGATCATCAACAGCTACAACAAGTTTATGGGCGGCGCGAGCGCGCCGTCGCCGATCGCGTACCAGCACCAGATCCACCAGTACGCGCCGCCGCCGCTGCTCGAGCACATCGGCCTGAACGTCTTTGACCAGAACGGCCACCCGGTGCACCCGGCGCACGCCGCCGCGCTCCACAACGCGCGCAACCAGATCGCCGCGCAGCAAGCCGCACAGGCCGCCCACGGGGCCTCCCACTTGCAGCGGCTCAAAATGGACTACGCGCAGGTCCACGGGAACGCGCCGGCGCCGCCGCCGCACGGCTTTGACGGGTATGGCGGTGCGGCGACCATGGGCGGCCACGGCGTGGACGGTGGCGCGGCGTCCAACGACTACACGGCGCAGTTCTTCGCGGACAGCGGCGCCAACAGCGACAAGAGCGGCCGCAAGGTCACGACGCCGGCGGCGTCCAAGGCCACGGGCGTCGCGGCCGCTTGACCGTGAAGTGTCTCCCCCTCCCCCTAGATAGGAATCCTCATAGAGTGAACTCGTGATGCGTGGACCCCCATGGCGTGCCGTGCCGTGCCGAGCGTGTACAAGGAAGGCCAAGAGTAAGTGTCTCTATTACTATTACCATGCCGCTGCCGCAGCGATGCCGTTGCCGCCGCCGCTGCATGACGACTTTTTTTTGAGCGACACGGAATTATAAAATTGAAAGTAAAACGATAGAAATCGGACCCGGAACTGCCTTACGATCGAAGTATTGCGGAGGCCGACCGATTTCGCAGCCCCATTACTAGTACGGTATGTATTCTGTTTGGATTGTGTGTTGTTTTCTTTTGGTGCCCTTCCAGCAGAAGATCCGACTTGTTTGTTTGCTTCTTCTGTCGTTTTGTGTTCTTTTTGGCGCCAGGATCGAGTTTTTTTTTCCAAACTTGCCCGAGTTGAAGTTCCAGCCGCATAAAACCTCGCGATCTTCCATGTTCTTCCAAGAACATCAAAACGCGTCGTCCGGTCGTGGAACAATTTTGTTTTGTTTTGGATCCCGATTTCCGTTCTCCCCCTCAGCATCACCCCCAACATGCGACCGCTTCGGGATCAGAAGGAGCTCTCCGTGGGCGTCGTGGTCTTCCCGAACGCCATGACGCTCGACTTTGTGGGGCCCGTGTCCTACCTAGAGCTCCTCCGGAAGCTCGGCGTGCGCGTGACGGTCCACACCATCTCGTTCGCCGCGTCCCCACTCTTCTTCGACGGCCGCATGCCGCTGTTTGCGTCCACATCCTACGTCGACGCCCCCGAGACGCTCGACATCCTCGTCCTTCCAGGTGGCTCTGGACGCCACGACGTCCTAAAGGATCCAGCATTCCTGCGCTTCATCCGACAGGCCGCGCAGAACGCGCAGTTTGTGCTCTCCGTGTGCACGGGCGCGTCGCTGCTCGCGGCCGTGGGGCTGCTGGACGGCCGCCACGCCACGACCAACAAGATCGCGTTTGAGACCATCGCCCACGAGTACCCACGTGTCCACTGGCAGAAGCAGGCGCGCTGGTGCGTGGATGGCAAGTTCTGGACGGCGTCCGGTGTGGCCGCGGGGATCGACATGGCCCATGCGTTTGTGAGTGACCAGTATGGCGAACCGGCCGCGCGTGCAATGGCCCGGTACATGGAGTTGGAGCCCAACACGGACGCCAACCACGATCCGTTTGCAGCGTCGGGGGAGACGGCACTGGCGTTTCAATAGGGATTCGATAATGACGTGTATATGGTCAGACCGCTCCGTCGCGTAGCTCCGCCTCGTCCCCCTTCTTTTCTGTCGCATGACGGACCGTCAGTGCGGCAATCACCAGCGCGTCGGCGGCTTCCCACGGCATCGCCTTGTGCGCGATCTCGCGCTTGAGCAACAGCGACGGGAACGTCGTGTCGTCCACCATCGCGGTCGTCGCTGTCGTCGCGTCGGTCGCCGGCCGGCCAGTCCGCGCGTTTGGTCTGCGTCGGACGCCGCGCCGACACGAGCTCGAACGGCTGCTGCGGGTACACTTCGAGCGGACGGGCCACCGCCGAGGAGATCGTTCCCGAGTACGCGTTGTACCGGTCCAGCAGTCGCTCTTGCTGGCGGATCGACAAATCCCGTCGGTCAAAGCGCTCGAGCTCAGCACCGTTGCGTACGATCAGTGTCAACGCGACGAGCCCGACAAGCAGCGCAAGGCGCCCTTGCCGCAGCGAGATCTGAAGCACCAGCGGCCCTGCGGCCATTGCCTGTGAGAGCTCCACGAAGTCACTGGAGGGGCGTTGCGAGTCGGGCGTCACAAGCGGCTCGTGGAGCACAGCGAGCGACTCGGCGGCCTCGAGCGAGCGAACCGGATGCGCGCGTGTGCCGTCAAAGCCAGGGTTTCCTGCCACGAGCATGGCAGTCGCAGTGGATGGCAATGAAGATCGCGATGGTGGAGCGGATGGCGTGGATTGCCGTGTGCGTCGGGTGCTAGCCGTTGGACCGTGAGCACGGTATTATAACCTATGGTTCGGAAACGCCCCCGGTGTGTCCCTCTGTACCCTTCCAATGGAACAGTTACTGAACTGTTAGTGAACAGTCACTGCACGGATCACGGCGGGTTTCGACGCACGTACGTGCGGTGCGGTACGATACGATACGGACACCTAGAACTGACTGGAATCCGGAGAGGGTGCGCCGCGTCGCCAACACGCGTTGGCTGGCAGTGGTCACGCTCCACCCCACCGACGTTAGGCGCTACTTCAGTATCAGCAATGCCCTATCCTTTGTTCAATAGAATTCAACATGCATCTTCGATTGAGGCCCCCCACCGCCAACGCCGCCGTGATCCAACAAACGAACGGTGCAGTCACACGGCTAGGCTCCTAGCGTTGGCGTTGGCGTTGGCGTTGGCGGTGGCGGTGGCGTTGGCGTTGGCGTTGGCG
>JAADXJ010000513.1:0-19749 GCA_023337735.1 Pythium biforme
AGTAGAACGCGTACAAATGCGCCGACGATGCGTCTCCCGATGGCCTCATCCACATACCGCACGATCGGATGGCCGAGGCGCAGGTACTGCTCGTACAAGAATTTGACGAGCGCCACGAGCCCGACCTTGGTCACAACGATTTCGGTCGACGAGGCCACAAAGCCCAGCGCGCGCGACGACTGCTTAACGTACGAGTACGAGCGCACTAGGCCATGACCGGCGTACTCGCTGACCGCCTGGAGAATCCGCAGTTCCAGATCACCGTGACCACTTACTGGCGGCAGTGGCGCGAGCGGCGTCATGGCGGCCACGATCAGCGGCTGCTTGGCGGTGTCTTCCAGTGAGGAGCTCATTTCCGACAGTGGGGAGCTCATTTCGGGATCTGGTTGGGTTGCCATGAGGAGCTACGGTGCCGTGGAGGTGGCGATCTTTTGTGTGTGCGGGGAGGAGACGCAGGAGGAAGCAGCGAGTGAGATGGCGAATGAATCAGAGAGAGCGAGAGACGAAGGAAGGATCGCGCCCGTCCATGGCGAGTGGCGTGCGCCCCGCGGCGCTGGAAGAAAAGATCTCGAACAAAAACGCGGCGGCGTCGACAAGCGAGGTTGAAGTGGGTGACTATGATTCCTGTCGACAGTGAAAGTTATCAAACGGCCGTGACGGACGTGAAATCAATATTTGGAGTGTAAACGCATTTAATATTTGAAAATAATCAAATCGACTAAAACAGGTATCGGTTTACAGAGCTGCTTGGAATGTCAGGGTCTGTGCCATGCGAAAACAGAAAACTCAGTTGGGGTGATTGGGTTTTTAGGTTCAGTGTATCTGTTCGCCAGTGGTACAGTGTACCAGTCAAGTTTATGGAAACATCCGTGGGTACGTAGTTACGTTACGCAAAGAAGGGTACGCCTCGCTAATGTAGGATATTCGGTTGGAAACTAGCCTTGCGCACGAAACCAGTTGAGGCTATTGCGGCAAAATGCTAAACGAGAAACAGAGCGTCATGCTGAAAATGGAAGGAGGGCAACGGGCAAGTCCCAATCCCGGCGGATCGATGTGACAGGAAAAGCACCGGCCAGCGGATGTGGAAGGTAAATTCAAAGTTGGGCTGCGCCGTGTCCGCTCGCTGCTGTCGGCGGTGGCGGCTCTACCGAGCCCTGCGTTTCCCCGCGACAAGCGTTTTTAAAAGAGAGTGGCCCACAACAAGACCGACAGCAGATCGTGGTTGAGGCGCAACGCGCAGGCACAGCCAGGAGGGAGCGTCCAAACCCTGTTCCTAACGGCGCGTTATGTGACCCGCGCTGCTTGCGGCGACTCTTCATGGTGGAGGCCACTCGACCCAACCCCAAGAAAGATCGTGTGACCCGTCGCGACTGATCGGTCTCGTCGACACTCGAGAGAACGGAGATCACGGCGGCCAAGATCAAGTGCGCGGCGAACATTGGTGGCGTTCCGAGCGACGAAGAAAGCCAAGGCAAGAAGACGGACAATAAAACGTAACCAAGCGCAGTGAGTGGTGAGTTCTCTTTGGGACTCTCTGGTGCGATGGAGACGGAGACGACGGCGGTCTCGCTCGAGAACTCGTCGCAACAGTCGCACAATCAGAACCAAGCGTCGACGGCTTCGCTTGGTGCTTCGTCGAATCAGCCGAAAGATGACCAGCGCGTCGAGTTCATCCGTCGCCTCGTGCTGCGGACGTTCCCCGCGTTGAAGGTGGACAAGTTGCATAGGCTCTTCGCGTCGGAACAGGTCGCGCCTCTACTGTTTGATTTCCTTCATCTTCCAGACGCGCGTCTGCTACTGTTTACGGACCATGGGAGTGAGTTCAGTGGGAATCTCAAGGTGTATGCCACGCCTCCACCGCTGCTATTCGGCGATTCACCAGTATTGAAGACGCCGATGACGGTGTTGTACATGACCAAGACCGTCAAGGGACCAGTGAACACGGAGAGACCCCACGAAGATATCCTAACGGGCACACTGGAGCGAAACGCTCTCGAATCGCTCGCGATGTACATCCAAGAAATCCTCATCCCGCTTATTGGTAACCCGCGCAACCAGAAGATGTGGCCTGAAATGGTCACCAACTCGGTGCTCAGCAACGTTCACGGTTTCTTTTCGAGTTTGCAAATCATCGTGGGCCAAACGCGCGGTGCCACATGTCTCCCGCTTCCATGGGATCAAGTGTTGCTCGAGAACCAAGCAATGCAGAACAACAGTAGCGGCAATAACTCATCTTCTGCTACAGTCAGTCGCACGCGAGAGAGTGTAAGCTACTCGTCTCCGTCTGCTGTACTGCCGAATGGAGGTCCGATGCCGTTGATGAAGGATCAGGTTCACGGTCTAGAAGGGTGTCTTATCACATGGACCAAGCAAATCAAGAACATTCTAAAGCAGGACCCTGAGTCGGCACTCAGCAAGAAGCAGCCGAACGTCCATCCTGGGCCGATGGAGGAGCTCACGTTTTGGGCAGGCAAGGCGCGCAATCTGAACTCGATTTTTGCCCAGCTTCAATCTGATGGGATTCGCAAGGTCTTGCAGTACCTAGATTCATCCAAGTCGACGTATAACGTACCCTTCGCGAAGCTCTGCAAGGAGGTTTTCCTCGCTCGCGCTGAGGCGAACGACAATATCCACTTCTTGCAGCCCATGGCGAAATGGTTCGAGCAACTCATCGCCGAGCAAGATTTTTTGATGATCAAGGACGTCTTCCGTCCCATCTGCCACTCGATCCTGCTCATATGGAAGTGCTCACGATTCTACAATACCCCGACACGCCTTGTTGTCCTCGTCCGCCAAGTCTGCAACGAGATCATACGCAAGGCGACTGCGTATCTCAACGGGAAAACTCTGTTTGAGCTCATTGACGCAGATGAACTCGAGAAAGCAAATGACATGCTTCTGAATTGCCTTCAGGTCTGTGCACACTTCAAGTCAGTCTACTTCGACTACAAGGCGAAGTCTGTGACAGAAGTTCCTGGAAACCCATGGCGAATCCAGAACAATGCTCTCTTCATTCGGCTAGACGCCTTTCTAGAGAGGTGTCACGACGTACTCGAGCTCACACAGACGATATATCAATTCCAGAAGCTCTCCACGATGGAAATTGGCGGGACGAAGGGCAAGACTCTGACAACCAGTGTCCATCAAATCTTCGCCGACTTCCAGGACACCTTGATCTCCATGAAATCAGTGAACTACGACTTGATGGATCTGGATGCGAAGCACTTTGATGATGACTTTTACAACTTTCGAAGCAAGAACAAGGAGCTCGAGCGCCGCCTGGCGAGTGTCATCAATCAGGCATTTGACGATGCGAAGACGATCTCCGGTAGGTTCAAGTGCTTGGATTGTTTTGAAGACTTGCTTGATCGACAAATCATCAAGAACGAGTTGGAGCGCAAGTACACGGCATTGATCGCAAGCTATGCGAGCGATCTGCACATCGTACAGCAGATTTTTGTTGAGAACCGAGAGGAACCTCCTATCCCTCCCAACCTTCCACCATTCGCAGGTTCTGTGACGTGGTGCCGTGGGCTAGCCGAACGCATCAAGTACCCTATGGAGAAGCTCAAGAAAATTTCCCCTCGGCTTGTGTTGGAGAGAGAAGATTCGAAAGATGCAATCAAGCTCTACACCAACGTAATGGCGATGCTGCAGGAGTACGAGGTGCAAATGGTGAAGAAGTGGGGAGTGTCGATTGAAACATCATCAAAGGCCAAGCTCAAGCTGCCCCTACTGCGTCGTGGCGAAGTACAAGCCGTTGGTCAAGGCACAAACCAGCCACAGAGTTCTGCGGCAGAAGCTGTGTTGCCCGCAAACCAGCAAGCCGGAGTGTTGTACGTGAACTTTGATGCGGCACTGGTTCAACTGCTGCGTGAGGTGAAGTACTTTCTCCTCCTGGGGTTGGATATACCCGAAGATGCGCTTGCGATCTACAAGAAGGCAGAAACCTTTCGACGTCAAACGGGAAATTTGGAGCTGATTGTGGACATGTACAACAACATCTACGCAACTTTGCTACCGGTAGAGCGTCCACTTGTGAAGAACCACTTGGATCGCATGGATCAAGCGCTTTCAAAGGGTGTGAAGGCACTCAACTGGAAGTCACATGGCATTGATGTGTTCTTGAAGGAAAGCATGACCGATGTGAACGAGGCTAACACGTTATTGAGTCAGCTGAAAGCCCATCAAGCCCGCGTAGCTGACCTTCTTGAGAACTGGATTGCTCCGCCGCTGCTATTTGAACGTAAGGCCAAGTCGCTCGGTGTTGCAGAGTTCGAGGAGTTGCAGAGAGCTCTATGCCAGCAGAAGTATAACGCAATCAAGGAAGGAGGAAACGAGATCCATCGCTTGCTGAAAGATTCGCTCAAGACTTTGCGGGTATCACAAGGGTCGCCAGACTGGCGGGCATACGTCGACTACGTCAGTGCCATGGTGGAAGATGGCCTCACAAAGGTAATTCTCAAGAGTTTGACCCATCTCCGCGATCAGCTCGATCCAAAGCGCATCGAGACGGATGATTTGTCTGCGCTTCTGGAGGTTGAGTTGGATCTATACGGCAAGGAGATTGTCTATTTCCCTGGAATCCCTGCAAATGCGACGAAAAACGGACTGCGCGACGTCGTAATGAAGCGCGCAGAAGCGATATTGCATTGTGCGACCGTATTCAAGCGTCTTGACAGCTCGGAGGGCTCGTACTTGAAGGAAATGCGCGAGAACGTTCAAGTACTGCAAACGATCGCTGACATATCGCGATTCCTGGATCACAACGAGGTTGCAACGGCTGCTTTTCGAGCTGAGTTGATCAAGTACGAATACCTATGGACAACTGATCTGCCCCAGATGTTCATGGAGTTTCTCGCCACTGCGTGGAAGATGCCAGCCACGGACACTCCTGGTGGTGGAGACGTGCCGACTCACCAAGTCAAGTACGCAGATCAGTATCCAACGGTGCAAGCTGCTTCATCAAGCTCTGGATCTGCTAGTAAGGCTGCAGCTGGAGCCAAGAGGGGCAGTGTTCCTGTGCCATCTATTGCCGCGTCAGTATTGCCTCCAATGCCAGCGCAGCTCCTGGAGCTGCCTAAGTTTGAGGAGAAGATTCACTTCTTCTTGGCTCTTCAAAACGAGATCTCCGAGTCCAAGCATGCGAAAGATGTGGGGTTTGTTCGCGTGAACTCACTCCCGATCAAGCAAGCGCTCTCTACGTGGGTTACGAAATGGATCTACATGTTCACGCAGTACCTACACGACCGTGTGGTGAATCAACTGGCGTGGCTCGATCAGTTTATGACTCGCGTTAGTGCTGGCCTCGATCAGGAAGTTGATGGCAACGTGGACCACAAGCTTGACACCCATTCAGAGAAAGGAGCATTGATGTCGTGCATGCATCACATTCGGGACGTACGTCGACTGATGCGCGAAGACTTGCTTGTCAATTTCGGCCCTCTGAAGGAAATCGTGGCTGTGCTCAAACAGAACGGCATTGCACTCGACATGTCGTATGTTGGGAAGGAAACCGTCCTCGTTTTCCTCGAGCAAGCGCCGTTGCGTTGGGAGAACATGGTCAACAAAACGTTCAAAAAGAAAGAGCTGATTCAACCACTTCAGAGCCAGATGGTCGAGAGTATTCGTACGGAGATCGGCGACTTCCATCGCCAGCTCCAAGCTCTGAAAACGGATTTCCACAGCACTGCTCCATTCTCGAACTCAACGACGATTCACGAAGCATACGAGCAGCTGGACGCGTACGACTTGAAGCTTCAACGGTGTGAGAACGAAGCATCTCGCTTGGTGGAGCTGGAGGATATGTTCGAACTCGCGCCGAGCAAGTACGAAGTGCTTGCGTCTCTGAGAGGTGATCTCATCTTACTCAAGCAAGTGTGGGATTTTGTCTCGCTTCAAGATGCAGTCTATGTACAGTGGCAGCGCATGTTGTGGCACAGCTTGGACACAGACGTACTGATGGAGCAAGCGGATGAACTCGAGCGCTCGCGGGCAAAGCAGTTTCCCGTTTACCGAGTCAAGGATTGGCCTATATACCAGCTGCTTGAGCAAAACCTGCAGCAAATGATAGTCGTGTTGCCGCTTGTCAAGAGCCTGAAGTCGTCAGTGATGCGCGAGCGACATTGGAAGAATTTAATGGTATTGACACGGAAACACTTCGACCTAGCAGCATCCGGATCTGCCCAATCGTCAACTCACTCGCAACCGGCGTCCTCTCAGCTTCGTTTCGAAGAAGTGCTGCGCTTGGAATTGCATCGCTTCGTGAGCGAGGTGAACGAGCTAGTTGAGGTTGCGAGTCGCGAATTCAAGATCGAACAGCAACTCGGGGCAATCGAGACGGCATGGTGTGGCTTCTCGCTCGAGTTCGTTGCTTACAAGTCTTCTGCTGCAGCTTTGAACAGCGCCAGTGCCAGTAAAAGCACAAAACTTGCCAGTTCAACTCGTGTTCGTGATGATGATGAGGATGATGAAGATGGACCTGCCTCGCCAATTGATGAAGTCGGTGACCTTCGGATTTTGAAGTCACCGAACGCTATCATCGAGTGCCTTGAAGACCACCAGCTTCAGCTCCAGACAATGGCATCCATGGGGAAATTCGTCGCCTATTTCAAGGACAAAGTCTTCGAATGGCAACTTCGTCTCGGGAACGTTGACGTGGTTCTCAAACTTTGGATCACGCTCCAACGGCAGTGGTGCTCTCTCGAGTCAATCTTCATGAGCTCGGCCGGGGACATTCAAAGTCAGCTGCCACAGGAGTTCAAACGGTTTCAGCACGTTGACGAAGAGATCAGGGAGCTTCTGCACGATGCTTTGCTGTTTCCGCAGGTACTCGTTGCCTGCTGCCAGCGAGAGGGGCGAGAGCAAGTTTTGAAGGAACTTCATGGTGAACTGGAGATTTGTCAGAAGGCACTGAATCAGTACCTGGATGGCAAGAAGGACGTCTTTCCTCGGTTCTACTTTGTCTCAAACGCATCACTTCTTGAGATCCTATCGAACGGGAACTCCCCACCAAAATTACAACCACACTTCGGAAACTGTTTCGACGGCATTCAGCACTTCGATTTCGATGCTATTGCTCCAACCTCCGTCTCGAGTGAAACGTCCAGCAAGCGACGAATCAGCAACGCATCGTCGCAGTCGACGGAGCAGCGGTATCTTGCAATGTCAATGATATCCAAAGAAGGCGAGGTTGTGCGATTTCCAGATTCTCACTTGATTCATGGTGCCGTCGAGAATTGGTTCAACGACCTCGTTCGCGTGATGCAAGACACTCTCCGTGGTTCACTCTCGATCGCTTTGGAGACGAGTGCGCTTTGGGGTGTCGAGCAAGCAAGACACGCGTGGGTATTTGACTACGCCGCACAAGTATCTCTCCTTGCCAGCCAAATAGTCTGGACCGAAGAGGTAGAAGCAGCTCTTGAAGAACTGGAGAACGGAACGGAAGACGCGCTCAAAAAGTATGTCGATGTGTCGACCGTGCGATTGGAAGAACTTATCAAGTTGGTCCAAAGCAGCTCGCTGTCGCCACTAGACCGAGCCAAGATAATCACCTTGATCACAATCGACGTACACGCTCGTGACGTTGTGCAGTCTTTGATCACCAAGAAGGTGACGAGCGCATTGGACTTCCCGTGGCAATCGCAGCTACGTTACCATGTGCCAGGAAGCAATGCTGCTGCTGCGCCTGTCGATGGTACGAGGAAGAAGACCGACGTGGTGATCAAGATATGTGATTTCCGCTCGTTCTACAGCTATGAGTACACAGGCAACTGTGGGCGCTTGGTGATCACTCCGCTCACAGATCGGTGCTACGTTACATTGACCACTGCGCTTCGGCTGTGCCTCGGCGGCGCTCCAGCAGGTCCTGCTGGGACGGGCAAGACTGAGACGACCAAAGATCTTGCCCGCGGCATGGGACTCCAATGCTACGTCTTCAACTGCAGTGACCAAATGAATTACAAGACCATGGCCGACGTCTTCAAAGGTCTCGCACAGACGGGGGCGTGGGGTTGTTTCGATGAGTTCAATCGCATCTCTGTCGAGGTGCTGTCGGTTGTGGCCACGCAGGTAAAAACTGTGTTGGACGCGCTGCTCCCCTTGGCTGCGACGATGCATCGCGTTGTTTCGGCATGCAGCGGAGGTGGAAGTAGCGAAGCGAACGCAGCAGAATCTGGTGGAGGAAATGGATCTTCGGCAGTGGTGGTGGCTCAGGCTCAAATGCTCGGACAGTCGTCAGGTTCTCTTGTCGGCTCGTGCGATTTTTTCGGGAAAACAATCTCCTTAACTCCAACAGTGGGGCTGTTTATCACGATGAACCCTGGATATGCTGGACGTGCTGAGCTTCCCGAGAACCTGAAGGCTCTGTTTCGATCGTGCGCTATGATCAAGCCGGATTTGCAACCAATTTGCGAGAATATGCTGATGGCGGAAGGCTTTCTGAAGGCACGAGTGCTCTCGGTCAAATTCGTGACGCTATACGACCTTAGCAGTGAGCTGCTGTCGAAACAAAAGCACTACGACTGGGGCCTGCGCGCGGTGAAGTCAGTACTTCTGGTTGCTGGATCACTTCTACGTCGCGCCGGTGGCACGAACGCGAGTGAAGAAAACGTGCTGATGCAAGTACTCCGCGACTTCAACACACCTCGGCTACTGCCTGCAGATTATCCAGTCTTCCTTGGTCTTCTCAACGATTTGTTTCCTGCCCAAGCGCTGCCGCGAATGGCGAACGAATCGCTCCGAGAAGCATGCCTGGCTGTCTGTACGGCTCAGAAATTGCAGCCAGAAGATGGTTTCATCAAGAAGATTCTCGAGTACGAAGAAGTGCTGCGAGTCCGACATAGTGTGATGCTGATCGGGCCGGCTGGGTGCGGGAAATCTACCGTCTGGTCTACGCTTGCTGCCTGCCACAACCATGACCTACCGAAGCCCTCGACGGTCTTCGAGAGCGTTAACCCCAAGGCGATTAGTGCTGACGAGTTGTACGGGTACATGACGCTCGAAAATGACTGGAAGGATGGCGTCTTGTCATGCATCATGCGCAACATGGCAAAAGATATCGCCCCGTTCAACGACTCGCAGAAGTACAAGTGGATTGTGCTCGATGGCGACATTGACGCGGTTTGGATCGAATCCATGAATACCGTCATGGACGACAACAAGATGCTCACGCTGGTATCGAACGAGCGCATCCCGTTAACGAAGGCCATGCGCATGGTGTTTGAAGTCCACTCGTTGCAGAACGCGACGCCTGCCACAGTATCGCGTGCTGGGATTATCTATGTCAGCGAAGGTGATATTGGTTGGTCACCGTTCGCGGAATCCTGGATCGCAAGACGTGCTGGGAAAGAAGACGAAAAGACAATCTTGGCGTCTCTATTCCGCAAGTACATTGACAGTCTCTTCCACATGATAAAAGAGCACAAGATGGTATCCATTGTGCCGTTGCCAGCGATCGCATTCGTCTCCACATTATGCCAATTGCTCGACGGAATGATCGGTCTGTTGAACGATCAAGACAAATCGCCAGAGGTGCTCGAAAACGTGTTCATATACTGTGCGATGTGGGCGTTTGGGGGCGCGCTCGACAGTGAAAAAGTGAATACCGCAAGCTCTGGCGGCGGGAGTGGTAGCAGCAGCGGGTCAATTGATCAGAGAAAGCTGTTCTCCTCGCACTTCAAATCGCTCGCGAAGTTCAAGAACTCTGAAGCACCAAGTGGCGGCTCTGCGACCACTGGAGCTAACTCAACAGCTGGGTCGACGTCTGGCGTTGCTCTCCATAATCTGAACGTGTTCGATGTTTGCTACGACGTGTCGCGGAACGAGTTCGTTCCGTGGAGCGATCGTGTGTCAACTTTCGCAAGTAGTGGTGCGCTGAGCGATGTGCCGTTTAACCAGCTGATGGTTCCGACCGTCGAATCGACGCGCTTGCACTCTCTGCTCGACATGCTGATTGCACGCTCGTGCCCGGTTCTTCTCGTCGGAGGCTCTGGGACAGGCAAGACGGCACTCATCGCTGAGCATCTGAGGAATCTCGACGTCGACGAAGTCAACCATGCACATGTCGTGATGCATTATTTCATGGACGCAAAGCTGCTGCAGTTCCGCCTTGAGAAGTTTGTTGAAAAACGATCGGGGCGTGTGTACGGGCCGCTCCAAAATCGGAAGTTGGTGTACTTCCTCGACGACCTCAACATGCCATTTGTTGAGCAATACGGAACACAGACGCCGATTGCTTTGATTCGTCAGTACATGGACTACGGGGCGTGGTATGATCGCCAAGACTTGACACTAAAGAAGACGATACAGGACGTACAGCTCGTGGCGAGTATGAACCAGAAGACGGGTTCCTTCACGATCAATCCTCGCCTCCAGCGCCATTTCGCGACTTTCGCTGTTCATATTCCTGGGAAGAGCGACCTCACGTCAATCTACTCGACGCTTCTGACCCAGCACCTGCAGAACTTCTCGGACAAGCTCAAGAAGCTTGGCTCAGCTATCGTAGCTGCATCGATTGATCTGTACATGGACGTTCGCACGAACTTCCTCCCGACTGCGACGAAGTTCCACTACATCTTCAGCCTGCGTGAACTCAGCTCTCTGTTCCAAGGACTCTCGCTTGCCAGGCCTGAGGTCTACATGACCAGCACTCTTAAGCTCTCTCGGTTGTGGCTTCACGAGTGTTACCGTGTTTTCAGTGATCGAATGGCCAGTGTTAGCGAGGTCCAGCGCTTTACGGAAATGGCCCTTGAGCAAGCAAAGAAGCATCTTGAAGACGACCCGGCAGAGATTTTTGCCAGCCCTCTCGTTTGTGCCAGTTTCATTGGCAGTGGATCAAGCTTAACCTCAAGCTCTTCGGATGATGGGAGTTCAAGCGAGATCTCGGCTATCTGCTACGTTCCAGTCGCAGACAAGCCCCAGCTCACCAGTGCAATCGAGAATAAGCTGAAGGCCTACAACGAGGTTCACCCTGTCATGAACCTCGTGTTGTTCGATCAAGCCCTCGAACATATTGCTCGCATTGTTAGAATTTTGCTCCATCCTCGCGGTCATGGGTTGCTGATCGGTGTAGGAGGCTCCGGAAAGCAGTCGCTGTCCAAGTTGTCAGCGTTCATTTGTGGGTGTTCGATGCATGCATTGTCCCTGAGTGCTACGCCGAGCTACGGCGTGACAGAACTGAAAGAAGATTTGAAGGAAATCTACCGCAAGGCCGCGGTGCGCCCCGCCAAGCCTCTCGTACTCATGCTGACAGACTCCAACTTGAACGTCGATGAAAAGTTTATGATTTACATCAACGACATGATGGCGACGTGTGAGATCCCGGATCTGTTTTCTCCAGAAGAGATGGATGCAATGATTTCCGGTCTTCGTGGCGAAGCCAAAGTCCGAGGAATTCCGGACACGAAAGAGCACTTGCAGACGTTCTTCTACGATCGAGTGAGGAACAATCTCCATTTGCTCCTGGCGTGTTCCCCGGTCGGAAACGATTTGCGCATTCGTTGTCGCCAATTCCCGGCGCTGGTGAGCGGAACTTGTACGATGGACTGGTTCTATCCGTGGCCAAGGGAAGCCCTTGTCGACGTTTCGATGCAGTTTCTCAAGGATGTTGAGCTGTCGACTTCAGCGATTCAGGAGAACGTGTGTCATCACATGGCCGAGATGCACCTGTCTGTCACGAACGCAAGTGTCGCTTATGAGAAGCAGTTCGGTCGCTACAACTATGTGACTCCAACGAGCTTCCTAGAGCTGATCAAGTTCTACAAATCGCTGCTGGATGGTAAGCGCCACGCGCAACGGTTGAAGATCAAACGATTAGATGTTGGTTTAGCGACGCTGAAGAAAACTGCTCAAGATGTTTCCGAGTTGCAGAACGAGCTCAAGAAGACATTGAGGAAGGTAGACGAGCGCAAAAAAGCGACCGATGCGCTGCTGGAGCAAATGGGGAAGCAGCGTGGAGATGCTGAGATCAAGCAGAAGCGAGCTGATGACGAGCGTGCGAAAGCTGCCAAGGCAGCAGAAACGGCAGCGAGCATTGAAGCGCAAGCGTCTTTGGAGCTTTCGAGTGCAAAGCCCGTGCTTGACGCTGCCCAAGAAGCTGTCAACTGTCTCAATAAGGCGTCGCTGACAGAGTTGAAGTCGATGGGTAAACCCCCGCCAGGGGTGGACAAGGTGACAGCAGCTGTTCTCATGCTGCTCAAGAACGAAAAGTCGAATTTTACGTGGGACAACGCCAAGAAGATGATGGCCAAAGTCGATGTCTTCAAGCAGTCGCTCGAGCAATTTGACAAGGAAAACATCCCCGCGGAAATCATTGCCCGGGTTGAACCGATTCTTGAAGATCCAAACTTTACATTTGACAAGATGAAGGCAAAATCAGTCGCTGCAGCGAACCTTTGTGTGTGGGTGCTCAACATTGTCGCATATCACCGGGTCTACGTGCGCGTGAAACCTCTCATGGACACTTTGGAGCAAGCAAGAAGAACAAAGGCGGAAGCTGATGGGGAGCTCGAGACCGTACAAAAGCTTGTTGCCGAGGTCGAGGCTCAATTGAGTACGCTACAAGCTTCGTTCCGCGAGGCTACAAACGAGAAGGCCAAGGTTGAAGCTGAGGCGAGTGCCTGTCAAGAGAGACTGTCCCTGGCGGAGCGGTTGGTAAATGGCCTTGCATCTGAAAATGAACGCTGGAGTCGGGAAATTGATGTGCTCAAGGCTGGCGAGACTGCGCTTATTGGGGACACGTTACTGGCAGCTGGGTTCGTGAGCTACGTTGGGCCATTTAACGCGCGGTTCAGATCTCAGTTGTGGCGACATTCGTGGCTTCCAGATATCGTGACGAGAGAAATCCCGATTACTTCCGAGGGGGCGGAGCGTGGAGGGGTTGACGAAGGAAGAGGAGGCGATGGCCCGGATGGAAGTAGTAGCAAGCCTGGGAGCCTGAGACCCCAAGGTTCGGCAATCGGAAACGGAAGTGACGGAGATGAATCAGAACGCGCTGGCGCAAACACGTTGAGTGGTATTGATCCTGTCGACATGCTATCGGATGGGAGCGCCATAGCGCAGTGGATGAACGAAGGCCTTCCCGCAGATCGTATCTCCATCGAAAACGGCTGCATCATAACATCGTGCGAGCGGTGGCCACTGTTGGTAGACCCTCAGCTCCAAGGTCTCATGTGGCTGAGGGCCCGAGATTTCCAGCCAGTGCAACGGTCCGGTAGTGATCTAAACATGGTGCCGACATCCCCACAGCAAGATGCGTCCCAAGGCAAGAACCACTCGCAGTCTTCCGCCAACAAAGGAACGGAAGATTCGAGCAAACCGCCACAGCAGCCAGCTGCGGGTACATCCAAGAGACCAGCGCTTGGTGGGAGACGGAAAAGTGGAAGCATCGATAGGGCCACAGCGAAGAGCTTACTCGAGAGGGCGAACTCGATCAAAGCTGATGCTGTGACTGACGATTCGTCGCCGCAACTGTCACCATTGATCATTCTCCACACGTCGCAGAAAGCGTGGACGAAAACGCTCAAGGGTGCCATTTCTGCAGGCCAAAATGTCATTTTGGAAAATCTGGGTGAGACGCTCGACGCTACTCTGGAGCCCGTGCTCATGCGACAGATCTACCGCAAAGGCCGCAACTGGTTCTTGTACTTTGCTGCCGAAGAGATCGAGTTCAATCCGCGTTTCCGACTGTATCTGCACACCAAGCTGCCGAACCCGCATTATCGGCCCGAGATTCTAGCATACTGTACTCTCATCGACTTCAGCGTGACTGAAAAAGGGCTGGAAGATCAAGTGCTCGCGAACGTCGTCAAACTCGAGCAGCCCGCACTGGAAAAGCACAAGCAGCGCCTGCAGCAAGAGTTCAACGGCTACCAAATCCAGTTACTACAGCTCGAAAACCAATTGTTGGAGAGGCTCTCCAACGCTCCTGAGGATATCCTCTCCGATGTGCCACTTATTGAAGGGTTGGAGAAGACCAAGCAAACGGCGAACGAAGTCGCGCTTGCTCTGATCCAGGGCAAAGAGGCCGAGAAAGAGATCAACCTCGCTCGCGAAGTCTACAGACCAGTTGCCGGTGAAGCCAGCATGCTCTACTTCTTGATGAGCCAGCTCTGCAAGGTGAACCACATGTACCGATACTCGCTCGAGTCGTTCATGACGTTTTTCTACGTCGCCATGGCGAAAGTAGCACGAGAGGGTGTTGAAGGAGCACCGCAAAGTGGAGGAGATGCGAATACGGGAGCTGCAGTGTTCTTGTCGTCATCGACATACGCAGTGGCCTTTGAGCGCGTCCCGCTCCTGAAAGAAGCGCTGCGATGGACGCTGTACGTGATGGTGTCTCGGGGACTCTTTGAAGAGCACAAGCTCATCTTCCTCACGCAAATCATGCTTCTTCTACTCCGCCGCGGCTCTATTGGCTCGGCAAGTGGGTACTCGGAAGAGTACGCGAGGTTCCTGCTGCAGGGTCCCAAGGCGGTTGGTCCAGAAAACACGATCCCGTGGATGAGTGAGACCCAGTGGCAGTCCTTGCAAGCTCTGATCACGCTCGAACCTTTCGAGCGTTTCGTCGCCGATCTCGAAGAATCCGAAGCGCGGTTCAAGGAATGGTACAACTCGCCATGCCCGGAGATTGAGAAGCTTCCGCTGGATTGGCGTGAGCTCGACAAAACCGCTCCTTTCCTGAAGCTCCTGGTTATCCGCTGCATGCGACCAGATCGACTCACCCACGCGATCAGCGCGTTTGTCGGTACAACGCTTCCAAATGGACAGCTCTATTTGTCGTGTGACTCCAAGCTCAACAGCTACGCCGTGCTGCAAACTGCGTTTGAGGAGAGCACCCCGGCGACACCAATGTTCTTTATCTTGTCACCCGGAACCGACGTTGTCGCAGATCTCGATAAACTCGCGGTCCAAGAGCACGAGCGAATCAAGGGCGTCGACTATCACAACATTGCGCTGGGTCAAGGCCAAGAGACAATCGCGATGCACAAGCTGCAACTCTCCACCGAGAACGGTCACTGGATTATTCTGAACAACGTGCATCTCATGCCCAAGTGGCTGCTAGAGCTGGACAAGTGGCTTGAGCAACTTGCGAAGGCCAGTAAGACGGCTTCGTTCGCTTCTCTGACGGCGAATGTGTCGACCTCTGACAGTGGCGTGACTCGAGCGCGTGCGTCGATCGTCGCGAACGCCGGCAGCTTGCACCCAAACTTCCGCTTGTTCATCACAAGTGATCCGTCCACCAGCATTCCGATCGGTGTCTTGGAACGGTCCATCAAGCTCACGAACGAGCCACCAAGTGGCCTGAAGGCCAACGTCAAGCGTGCGCTTTCGTGCTTCGCCAAGCAAGAGGTCGACGACATGGAACCGCGAACGCGCATCATTCTGTTCGCCATGTGCTACTTCCACTCGCTCATGCTTGAGCGCAAGAAGTTTGGCTCGCAAGGATTCAACATGGTGTACCCGTTTGCTGCGAGCGATCTCATCGCTAGTAGTACAGTGCTGCGAAACTACATGGAAGGGAACGCGCCGGCGCGCGTGCCATGGGCTGACCTCCGGTACCTGTTCGGCGAGATCATGTACGGCGGTCACATTGTCAACGAGCGTGACCGACTGGTGGCGATCACGTACTTGAACTTTTTCTTGCGCGACGAGCTACTGGACGAGCTGTCAATGGTGCCTTACGCCGACGAAGCTCGCGGAGGAAAGCATGCCGGTGGAGGAGACGACGGTGACGTCGGTGGTGGCGACGGTGGTGATCTAGGCGGGAGCAGCGCCGGTGGCGCTGGCCGCCGTTTTGACTTCCTGGCGCCCAAGCTGGCCGCAGGCTATGAGAAAATGCTGGACCACATCGAAACAGCGCTGTCGAACGACTCACCGACGGCGTTTGGGCTGCACCCGAACGCCGAAGTGGCCTTCCGTACGTCGCATGGTGACCGACTCATGCAGACGATTTTGCTCTTGACGAAGAAAGACGACGAGTCGAGCGGTGCGAGTGGTGCAGACAGCGAGACCAACATTGGGGATGCGCGTGGCAGTGGCGGAGGAGCAGAAGGCAAAGAGAGTTCCGATTCGGTTCAAATGGTCGCCGAGGGCGTGCTGCAGGACATCCTCGAGAACTACCGCGACTTCCGCTTCGACATCCACGATTTATTCTTCAAGTCGGTCGATATGGGCGGTGGTGGCCACGGCACGTCGGCTGCCGCTGCCGGCGCGTCGCGTGCGCTCGCGACCGCGGCAGCGCTGGAAGAGATGGATCCGTTCCAGAACGTGCTGCTCCAAGAATGCGAGCGCCTCAATTTGCTTTTGGACTGCATGACCAAGTCGCTCGTGGAGCTGGAAATGGGCTTCCGCGGCGAAGTCACGCTCACTGCGAGCATGGAGACGCTCCAGGAGTGCCTGTACTACGAGAAGATCCCGTCCGAGTGGGAGCAAGTCGCGTATGCGTCGCGTCGCTCGCTCGCGCCGTGGCTCGCGAACTTGCAGCAGCGCATCACGCAGCTCCAAGAGTGGAGCCAGCAGGCGCCGGAGCTGCCCACGTTGCTGTGGTTCCCAGGACTCTTCAACCCGCAGAGCTTCCTCACGGCCGTGCTGCAGACCTCGGCCCGCAAGAACAGCCTCGAGCTCGACAAGTTGAGCATCATGACCGACATCACCAAGCGCAACCTCGAGGCCATCGACGCGCCGTCGCGGGACGGCCAGTACATCCACGGGCTTGTGCTCGAAGGAGCACGCTGGGACCTGGGCAACGGCATGATCGAAGCCAGCCAACCGAAGGAAATGTACGTGTCCATGCCCGTGCTGAACGTGCGCGCGGTGCTGTCGGCGCGCAAAGACACGGCCGCCACTGGCGTCTACGAGTGCCCCGTGTACCGCACGCAGCAGCGCGGCCCGACGTTCGTGTTCAGCGCGCAGCTCCGCACCAAGCACCCGCCGGCCAAGTGGGTGCTCGCGGGCGTCGCACTGCTCCTTGAAGTCGTGTGAGATTAGCAACAGGCGCGCGATTGTTGAAGAGGGGCCATGCCCACACACGTCGAAAGAGACCAGGTAAAATTTCCATTTTAGATACTAACAAACCATGACATGCATCCTTCGCGTCCACGTGTTTACAGACAGAAGACCACATTGGACGGTGCAGAGCGGGGGATATATATCGGGGAGCTTCCCAATGGCCTCCCTTGGGGTTCTCTCATTTGCTTCTTCTTACAGCGCCAAGGTCGCAACGGCGGCGGCGACGGCCGACACGCACACCGCGACCATCGAAGACACTGCGCGCGCCGACGGCGCAGCGTTCGTGAGCGCCTCGACGACCATGGTCGAGTTGCGCTTGGGCGCCGCAGTCGTCGGTTCCGGCGTCGTCGGCTCGGGCGTGAGCAAGTCTGCGGTCTTGATGGCGTCGCGGTCCAACGAGCCCGAGCTCGAGGCGGCGGCGCTGGAGCCGGTGGACGTAGCGTCACCGGCGAGCGGGAGCCCGCACGCGCTTCGGTGTGCGTTCACCAGGTCGGCGTGCGCGGCGTAGACGCCGATCGCGCACTCGCTGGGCGTCGCGTCCAGCAGGTCGTTGTAGAGCGACGTGCAGGCCTCGACGGCGCAGGTCTTGGCCCACTGGTCGGCGCTGGGCGCGGCGTCCTGCGGCGGCGGGAACGCGATGCCCGAGGCCGCCAAGCACGCGTCGTTGCGCGCGTCCACGAGCAGCGGCACGAGCGTCGCGAGGTTGCACGACGAAGCGGACGCGGCCGACGCCATCGAGGAAGAGGACGCGGCGAGCGCGAGCACGAGCAGCGACGAGATGAGGTTCATTGTAGCTAGGCGAGTTGGAGCGAGATACTCTTCGTCACGAGGCGTCGAGTGGGGGAATGCACACACACCGAGTGCGAGCACGAGCGAGTGAGAGGAAGACGGAGGAGAGGAGGAGAGGAGGAGATGCCCGGGCGGGAAAGCCGAGCGGCGGCGCAATGCGGCGATCCGCCCATCCCATCCATGTGTGTTGCGACTGTGCAAGCGGGTCTATGTGAGCTCCTCACCACGTGGCGTGTGAGAGAGTCGGACCAGAGCCAGTTACGACTTGGTATCTAAGTGGATTACCAACCAGACGCGTCGTACCGATGGATCCAATGTACTGAGTTAGGTGATGTAGAGATTGGTGTACCGGTTCCACCGAGCAGTCCGTGTGTGTGTAGGGAGACGAGGCGCAGCTGCGGACTGACGGTGAGGTTTGTCATAAGCGACTCTGGCCGGGATCCAGAGAAAAGGTTCGACGATCCGGAGAACAAGAGAGCGCGCTGAACTTGTGGATAATTTCTACAGTGGCTTCTCGATGGGAAGACTCGGGATTTCCAGTGCTTGGCAAGCACTCATGGGTACAGTACCCTGTAACCCATTGGGTCAGACTCCGGATTCCAGGGTCTGTACAGTGTACTTTGGAATTCAGAGGGCTCTACCGGATACAATCTGGAGACCTTCGAGAGCAGACTGACCAAACTTGGTCCAGCAGGCAATGGTGTGATCGGCGCCGATTGCGCAGCGCCCACATGCCCGACCAGTCATCTGGATGACAGGTCAACGCCGTTGCACTGGATGATAAGGAGGAAAGCTGCCTCTCCGGATTGTGGTGCTCCATGCCATCCGGAGAAGGCATTCTACACTCTTGACGTCGCAAATCCAGAAGCTTTCACAGGCACCGTCCTGGCGGATTCGAGGACCAACGCTTGCGCGACTGACTCGATGCCACAGGGTATCCATCACGTGTACTGGATTACGATAGTACCTATTGCAAATGGGTGCGGCTCAGCTGCCTAGCATGGTCCGCCCTTCACGCCTCCAAAGCTTGAGCTCTTCGGCTCATTCCCGGATCGTGCTTGAAGTCGAGGGCACGCGGTCTGCATGAATATACAGAGGCGGGGCACGATCTCTGTGTCGCATGTGCGCGACCGAGTCCTGTATCTGCGGCTGTGCGACGAAGAATGCATGGACGGAATTGTGCGGTCTCGACGGGGGGAACAGTATGCATGGCAGTGGAGTTAGAAGCTGCCGATATCGATTTCGGCTCCTTCCAGGTAGCTCATCAGTAGGCTTCCAATTCGGTAATGAGCTAGCTAGCGAGGGGAACGGCATCTACGAGGGCTGGTCCTGTCCACTCGGATACAGTCAGTCAGGTCGAGGGAGTCTTGACACAAGAGGGCCACCGAGACTCGAGTGGTACATAAAATCCTCCATGGAGGATTTCCACACCGAGAACGCGCCGCGCGGCCAGCTGCCGACTCAGCGCGTCCGTTTGAAACGGCGTTTCACCCAGCTTTCCAGCCATTCGTGGCGGCGACATTTTCTCAGATGCACGCAGTGGGTGGGTGAGTGAGCGGATCCACTTGCTTTTGTCTGTCGCCTACTTGAAGTACGATGCTCGCGCGCGCTGTGTTCGCGGGCTTCCAAGGGCTATCCAGCTATTCATCCATGCTACGGGGCGTGAGCTCGCAAATTGCGAGTCGCGCGAGTCGCAATGCCAGCCCATGCCGGGCCGGATACTTCGGACGCAACGTATTGACGTAGTATCTCGGCCAGACTCGTGCCACATTCGATTTTTTTTCGTTTCAAAAGACATACATTCGATTTTCTCGCCAATGACTAACTAGAACCACCCCATCGTGCTCGGAGGTTGCTGTGGGGCCGCAGCCCATTGCCACAGCACGCGCATGCGACCGCGCAAAAGCAAAATAAAAGAGATCAACGCACTGATAGTGTGGAGGCTGCGTGCTC
>JAADXJ010000514.1:0-19736 GCA_023337735.1 Pythium biforme
AGGCGTCGCTGGCGCGACAACTGCGTTGGGTGCCACCGCCTGGACGTGGCACGGAGCCGAGAAGTGCCGTGCGCACTTGGGAACGTCGGCCCGCTCGCAGGTGCTGCTGGCACCACGGGCGTCGTCATGTATCATAGGAAGGAGATAATCGCAGTGTCGTGGAACCATGAGGCCAGGCAAGACGGTCCTCTTCCATGCTGGACGCCACAAATAGCAGAGGTCGGAGAACGGCGAACAATTACATCGATTCGAGTGTCAACGGCCCTTTGAATACTTGAGGAAACAAACGCGGAACGCTCAGACCGTTGAGAAGTCTTTCTGTGATGGACTTGAGCAGCTCCCGAATTGCGTGCAGGGATTTTCCGGACATTTCCAAGAAGGGACCTCATTATCCATTGCTTGGTGGTATCCAGGAGATTTCCTCGATGTTTCGTAGCATCCAGGGACACCCAAGCCAGTACTCGACCGGACCTCACTTGGCAAATCGCGACGGCGCCAGCCTACGACGCCAACCACCGAAACCAGCCATGCGTGTGGACCACCACGGCGACACGTCGTTTCTCGCGGCCGGTAAAACGACAACCTTGCGCTTCAGGTCTCGGTAACGACGGACACACACCTTCACATCTGGCTGGAGGATCGCGAGTCAAAGGCCCAGTGGTGGGTTGACAGGTATCGCGCGTTGTCGAGCGATGGTGACTCACGACATGGTCCTCGTGCTCGTGTTGAGTTCAGGCAAACCAAGCAGCTCAAGCTGGACGACTTCGTCACGACCAACAACATGCTCGCGCAGGCCACGATGGTCGACTACGCCGAGGTACGAGGGAGATGGCTCGGGCACGGACAGTGATGGACTCGGATGACCGAACGAGGGGATTTCGGAGGCCAGCACGACGGGAACGCGAACCTTGGAACTGCGCCTCGCGTTAGGTGGTTTATTGGTTGCAGCGACACTCGAGTACCAGTTCGAGCTGGCTCCGATCGAGCTGGCGAAGGTCGACGTGCTTGCGGCTCAGATGCGGGAGCTCACGGAAGAGGTGATGCAAGCGCGCCGCCTCAAGCAAGAAGGAAGCAAGCTACAGGCGACCCTGGCGGCACTTGAGCAGCGCGTCAAGGTTGTAGAGACACCCAAGAACGAGACCATCTCGCCCTTGTTCAGGCATGTGGCTGTTGGGGAGTCTCGCTCGAAAACCAAGCAATGGTTGCCCCCGTTGCATCGCTCCTTCAAACCCAGCTTGATGGTTCACCAGTTGTCTTGAAGACCTTAGCACGTCATCTCCCGTGTGCGCTCTTGGAGCCCCATGTCCACACAACTCGAACAATCAACCAGAGGGCTTCGTAGTAGACCTTCCAATGCACCGTACCCATTTCCAGAAAAAGTTATTTCTGGGTCCGGTCGCTGCTTCCTTGATCTCCCGTCCAGCCCTCGCTTTGGCCTCCTCACGATGTGGCTTCCATATCCAAATTGCTCGTGTTGATCGCCCGTGAACGTCATGCATGGGAGTGGAAGCGACGACGAGAGCGGTGATGTCACCGCGCCGCTTACGTTAGAGATCCCGGCGTCCTCTTCCATCTCATCGAGCTCCTCAGCGCCGCCCACACATGCGTTCGCAGAACCCGCCGGAAGCACAATGACGCCGCCGTCGAGCCTCATCATCCCGAGCCCGACCAACAACCGGCAACGCAAGCGTAGCGATGCCTCGCGGCGCCGTAGCAGCCAGTTCGGCGTTGCATCGTCATCTTCGTCTTCGTCTTCCTCCAGCGGCAGCAGCTCCGGGTCCTTCCCGACGCCATTCAAGTGCTGTGGTGACTTTTGCGACTTTGTCGTGAACCAGCTGAGCGGTACTAACGCGTTCACGAGCGGAGGCGCCTCCGTTATGAGCCCCAAGAAACCGCTGCTCGCTCGCTTTGACTCGGACAACGGCTTCGAGACGTCGACAGCACTCAGGCTTCTGTTTTCAGACGACGAGCGACAGATCGTGGGCGACCAGAGTCTCCAGCGGCTGCTCGAGTCCATGCACGTCGCTCGCTTCGACGACCCACACGCGTTTGGCAAGTCCCAGAAAGCTGCCACGAACGGCGCCGCCACCACCACAGCCTCGGACGACCACGACCTCCGCATCATCACGTACAAATCCATCGCGCTCGCCAAGCCCAACAAGCAGCATCTCTCGCGCGCACTCGCCGCAAAGCATACTGCCACGACAGGAGACCCACCAGTGGACGCGCTGAACCCTCCACCACAAGCCAAAGGCAGTGACGCACGACGGCGCTCGAGCCTCATGGACCCTACGCTCGCGCACTCGATCCGCGAGGGCTACCGCGCGCGCATCTACGGCGAGATGGAGGGCGTCGCGAACCTCTACCGGCAAGTGCGCGTATGCTGCAACTGCTACGCGATCTACACGCTCCTGGACCGCGCACGCGAGCTCGCGGTCGCGCAACCGGGTTTCCTGGGCGCCTCGGACAAGCAGGCCGCGGCCAAGCGCGGGTCGATCAAGGTCAAGTGGGACGGCATGGTCGACGACGAAGTCGCGCGCAAAGAAAAGCTGTACCTGCGCAAGGCCTCCGGAGACGCCGGAGGCGGGAGTGCTGCCACAGTCGCCTTGGCCAGCTCCGTGTCAGCGCCCACGCTGCCCCTGCCCGTCACACCGACTGGCACCGTGCTACCGGTGCTTCTCTCGCCCAAGGGAAACGACAACAGCGCTACAAAGGCCGCCCAGATCTCCAAGAGCACCAGCAGTATCAGCCATTCGACGCTCCCGGCGGTGCAACAACCGCAGCCGCAGCTGACGACGCACAACACGGAGAGCGTAAACGCCGCGCCGATCAAGGCAAAAGACAGCGTCGTGTCAATGGACAAGTACTTGCGCGGCGAGAGCAAGCAGATCGAAGAGCGCGTGCTGCGCGAGGGAGAGCTCTTTCACGGCGCGGACAAGCCCGGCTCGGCCTCGCGCACGACACGGACACCGGCGAGTCGGCGTGGCCGTGGTCATACCGCCGACAAGCCCGTCGCGAGTGTGCTGCTGCTGGACTCGGACCTCAAGCTCTTGCAATCGATCCACGACATGCTAAGCGAGGCGTCGACGACCATGGCCTTCTCGCTCGACATGGAGAGCCTCACGGACCCAACGGAGGCACTGCGCGCTGTGAAGGAGACCGGCTACGACCTCATTCTCGTCGAGCGCGACCTCGCGAGAGACGACAGCAAGCCGGGCGATTCCATGGGCGGGCTCGAGTTCACCAAACTGGTGCGTCAACTTGAAGTGCAGCGCAGCCTTGCGCCACACAAGTCGCCTTCCAACCTGCTCGGCCCGCGCACGCCCATTCTGTGCCTCACCACCAAGACCTCGGCCGCGGACTTGCAGCTGTATAAAGAGACCGGCATGGACGGCTGCATCGGCAAGCCCATCCACCGCGACTCGCTCGTGCAGACCGTGCAGGCCGCGCTCACCAAAGCGATGCGCGTCGCCACGCCTCCCACTCGTTCCGCTGTCTCGGCCGCGACCGACGCGCTGGCCAAGGCCAAGCTCGAACAGACCGAGCGCCGCAAGCGCCGGCGCCGCAGGCTCGAGGCGGCAACGACCCTGCCGTTCCCGGCGCTGCTCGAGACCAACGTGCGCGACTACACGCACGGGACGTTCCAGATGGACTCGGAGACGGCGTTCCCGTTCTGCGTGCTCGGCGACAAGACGTCCAAGCTCGACGCGCAGACTGACAAGAACACGTTCTTCAACCTCGTGGTCATCCACGATCTCTTTGACACGTGGGAGCGGCTCCAGATCTTGCTCAACCCGATCGTCACGCGGTACCAGGGCGCCGTACAGATCCTCGTGTGGAACTACCCGGGCCAGGCCTACACCACGTGGCGCGCCGGCACGCTGCTCAACAACGCCTACCACTGCGAATGCTTCCAGGCGCTGCTTCAGCACGTCGGCCCACACGGCCACGGCTTTTTGCGGGACGCGCCGTACTACTTGGTGGGCTTTGGCAACGGCGGCAACATCGCGACGCGCTTCGGCTCGCTGTCGCCGCCGTGTGACGTCAACACGCGCGCGCTTGTGCTGGTCAATTCGTTTACGCACGTCGACGCGCAGCTCGCGCAGTTTCTCCACGACTGCCTCAAGGTCTTTGCCTGCACGCCCGAGTCGCGCCCAGACCTGCCCGTGTACTTCCACACGCGGTTCCTGTTCTCGCCCGCGTACTTGGCGCGCGTGACCACGCCGCTCGCGCTCAACTTGTACACGGCCGTGATGAACCCGATCACGCTCAGCGGTCGCAAGGCGTTGTGCCACGGCGCGTTGAATCACGTCGACTTGCGCACAGAACGGCTTCGACTCACCGTGCCGTTTGTCAACGTGTGCGCCGCGCAGAACGCGCTCGTGAACGTGTCGGCGCAGACGCAGACGCTCGTGGACGCGACGCGCGTGCTGCTCGTCGACTCGATCGGCAAGGTGCTGCGCTCGAGCGCGGCGCGCAACAACGGCAGCAAGAAGCTCAGCAGCGTTGTGTGGCTCGCGAGCGGCCACGAAGTGTTCCAGGAGTGCAAACACGAGATGCTCGTGCTGCTCGAGCAGCTCGCGACGGGTTTCCACGAGCTCCACGACGCGCCCCATGAAACGGCGACCGCAAGCAGTGTCGGGCTCACACTAAACGCGTCCCCAAATAAGGCACGCCCGCGAAAAACCGATCCCCGCCAGTACTCGCGCGAGGAAGACGACGACCGCAAGACCAAGCCACGGGCGACCAAGACGTACGAAGACACGTTCCTGGACCGCGTGCTGACGACCGTGAACCAAATCGTGCCCTCGCCGGCATCGCCTGGCGCAGGCACGATCCCAGCGGCCAACGCGAACCAGCTCACGTCGCCCGACAAGGCCAAATGGCTCGCGTTCCAGGCGCAAACCACCACCACGGCGAGCGCGCTTCATCCCACGCAGCACGACGCGAACCGTCTCGAGTCGACGATCCACAAGAAGAAGATGCACAAGGGCACCACCACCAAAGCCAAGGGCGCCGGCCACATGAGCTCGTGGGACCCGACGACACCGGCGTTCGAGCGGCTGAGCTCCAACATCATCTACAAGATCGGCGACGGCTCCAAGATCTACCCCGACAACAAAGACCTGCCCGAGGTCAAGGAGTACATGGCCTGGCGCGTGCAGCGCAACCAAAAGCGGCTCGCGCGCATGGAGCACCACGTGCGCGTGATCCAGCGCGCGTTCCGCGCGTTCTTTGCGCGTACGCTCGCGTGGCGCCTGCAACGCACGCGGTGCGCAGTCTTGCTGCAGCGCCTGTGGCGCGCCAAGCTCGCGCGCACCAAGTACCACGGCATGAAGCGCGAGGACTGGGCCGTGCGCTTGGTGCAGCGCCAGTGGCGCGGCAAGATGGGCCGCAACAACTTCAAGCAGCGCATGCAGCAGTACCTGGCCGCGTGCGAGATCCAGCGGCTCGTGCGCGGCGGGCTCGCACGGCGGTACGTCAAGCGCGTGCGCGAGCGCATGAAGCAGAGCGCGACCTTGATCCAGCGGCTCGTGCGCCAGTACGTGGCCAAGCGGCGCATGTTCCGGCTGCGGCGCCGGCGTGCGGCGGCCACGACACTGCAGCGTGTGTTCCGAGGCCACGTGGGGCGCCGACGCTGCCAGCAGGAAAAAGACAAGTTCCTCTTCTCCAAGACGCAGACGCAGGGGATCACGTTTGGCAAGCAGATGCTCCTGGAGTACAAACTGTACGGCACCAAACTGCAAAGCGACGTCGCGCTGCTGACGGCGACGAAAGCGCAGGTCGAGAGAGACGCCGAATCGGTGGTCACCGAGATCTGCGAGTTTGAAGAAGGGATCCGCGTGCTCGAGGCCGAGATGCACGCGCTTGCGCAGCTCGAGACTGAGGGGCTTTCTAAGCAACTGGACGAGCAGGCCAAGTGGCAGCTGCGCGAGCAAAAGATGCGGCTCGACCGCGAGTTCACGCAAATGCTGTCGCAGATCGCGACCCGCAAGGAGAAGCTCCATGTGCTCGAGGAGAAGCTCCAAGTGCTCGACAAGGAGCGGCTCGCCAAGGAAGAGGAACTCAAAGGGCTCGAGCGCAAGCTCGTGATCTTGCTCGAGGAGCAGCAGCACGAGCTCAACAAGATCAAGCTCAAGCAGGCCTCGCGCAGCCAGTTGCTGCTCGACATTCTTCCTTCGCACGGGACGACGCCCGGTAGTCCCTCGGTCGGCAGCCCTTGGACTGGGTCGGCATCGTCGGAATCCAAGAGCGCGATCCAGACGGCTGCCGCCAACGCGACAAGCGCATTCTCGACGCAGCAGCGGGAAGAGGCCAACTCGCTCATGGAGTCGACCGAGACCATGATGAAGTTTGGCTTCATGTCCATGTCGATGACATACTTTAGCAGCATGAACATGGTGCGCGCCATGCGCAAGATCGGCGCGCATCACATGACGCTCGACAGCGCCGCAGTCGTGTCCAACAAAAAGTGGCCCGAATACAATACGTCGACGACAACGGGTCCGGGCACACCGGGCTTTGGGGCCAATACGAGCTCTCCAATGGGCTTCACGCCGGCGGCGCCGCCGGGCAGCTTCCCGGGCCAGCAGCCGTTGCAACTCGCCGGCTGGAGTGTCGCGGACGTCGGTCGATGGCTCGATACACTCGCGCTGGGCCAGTACAAGCGCGCGTTCCAGGACGCGGCCGTCGACGGCGCGTTGCTGCTACACCTCAACGACGAAGACCTCAAGAACACGCTGGGCATGGAGCACCGCCTGCACCGCAAAAAAGTGATCACGTCGGTCGAGCAGCTGCGCGAATCGGAACGCATCAAGATGAAGCGCCTGTACGGCGCGCACAACCCGGACGAAATGCCCTCGGGCGCATCGATGGTGGGCTCGCCCGTGTCGCCGTCGCGGCTGGCGGCTCCGTCTCCACTGACACTGGGTGGTGGTGGTGGCGGATCCTCGACCGCGTCGTCTCCAGCTCGCTCGTTCCCGTCTTTGTCTTCGGTGGCGGCGCCTTCTCCTGGTAATGAGGACAGTCTTGGTACAGCCGGCTCGAAAATGCTCGTGTCATTCCCCGACTTCTGCACGCTCGTTCGCCACGGCAAGCTCAAGCAGATCAAAGAGGCGCTCGCACACGTACCGGAGCGCAAGTTTGACGTGCTGTCGGTCGCCAAACCGTTCGCGCCGGGCCTCGGCACGATCTACGACGACGTGCTCGAGAAAAGCGTCTTCCACATCAACAAAGGCGACGGGAATGGCAACTCGCCGCTGCTGTTGGCGGCGCAGAACAACAACCTCAAGGTCGCGCAGTACCTCATCAGCAAGGGCGCGAATCCCAACCACCAGAACGTACGTTGCAGTCTGACTTTGTGTGTTTTCTTCCCAGTGGCTCACGTGATGGATGCGCTTGCTTTTGGGTGTGTAGAAAGCCGGACAAACCGCGGGCCACTACGCCATGGCGTACAGCTTCTTCGATCTCGGCGCGTGGCTGCTGGACCCGGAGAAGGGCGGCGGCCGCGACGACGTGCTCAACGAGAACGGGCTCACAGCGTACGATGGGCTCTAGCTCGTGTAGGTTAGGCATAGGCGTGCCACTCGCGCAGGCTCGCAAGCGCGTACGCAACGATAGATAGGATGCCTGTACGCACCACAGACAGCATAAGTCTCCAGTATAACCATGCGAGGGGACCACATACTCGTTCCCAGCGTACCGACGAGCGTCTTCTCTGGTTCGCTCCATACAGACGCAGACGCGACCGCGGCAAAGACATTGTTGATCGCGTGGAGCAGTACGCACTCGAGCAGCGACCCCTTGCGCGTGTACCGCAGCGCCAGAAACACACCGACGACCAACGCCCACATGATCTGTACGAACAAACCCCCATGCGTGTCGTCGCCGCTTGGGATTCGTCGCACGTTGGCCAAGTGGACGAGCGCAAAGCCGGCGCTCGACACGGCGGCGCTGGCGAGTTGGTGTCCGCGCAGCCGATGGAGCGCGAGGTGGCCGACGAGCGCGCGGAAAAAGAGCTCTTCTTCCAGCGGCGCGAGCAGGACACTTCGAAACGACAGCGTGTCACTGGCAGCGAGACTGGAGGTTGGTGGAACGCCTCGGACGAGAAGAAGACACGACGAGTGGAGTACCAGGCTCCCGGCGAGCGCCGCCAGCGGCGTCCAAAACAGCCCCAACCTACAGGAGAGACGGGACATACGAGGGTTGGTTCCGACTACCGGTATACGTGTGGGGATAGTACGTTGGTTGGAGTGTAATACCTTTTGAGGACGAGCGCGTAGCTGTGGTGCTGCTGCGGGTGGAAGATCCGCGCAAAGAACGCGACGAGTCCGTACGCGACCACGGCCGTGTACACGCACTCGGAAAGCACTGGGGGTGACCGAACGATCGCGCGCACGAGCGAGCGCACGACGCTCGCGCACCACACGCAGAGCAAGCCCGTAGCGAGCGACAGCACGATCTCCACGCCGAGCAGCACAAGGCGAAGCGCGCGCGGCAGCGCATTGACGTCGGATGGCGTCGCCTCTAGCGGGTTGTTGGTGGCAGAAGACGGCGCATGGTAAAGCTTTGGATTGTGGCTATCTAATGGCGCTGCTGGTTGCGAGGCAAACAGCGCCAACACGCCGCTCTGCGGTGCGCCAATCCACTTCCACCCGTGGCGGTCATTCCATGTCATCTTTGTGAACAGAACCCCAGCAATCGACCCTAAGGCCGTAACTAACCCACGTTGGCCGTAATTAACAATTCATCTGAGCACACTCCCAAATCCGTAACTAACAGGTTGGCAAATCTGACTTCATCCATAGCTAACGGATGAACACCAAGACAAAGAGCTCAACAATGGCTGGCGAGCCTCCAGCGCCGAACGCCAACGCAAAGCTTTCGCGTGGCGAGCGCCGGCGCCACTTCCAGGCGACGGTCACTGACAAAGCCGACGCGCCATCTACTGTCACAACCAAAAAACTCAAGAAGAGCGCGTTTCTGCCGCTCGTAGACGATACGAATGGCGCGCGCGCGCGGCGCTGCGTCATCGAGTACGACGGCACGCAGTTCAACGGCTTCCAGGCGCAAGAGCAGCGCGGCGTGATGCGCACGGTCCAAGAAACCATCGAAGACGCCGTGGCGCGCACGACTGGCGAGACCGTGCGCGTCAAGGGCTGCTCGCGCACGGACAAGGGCGTCCACGCGCGCGGCCAAGTGGTCGCATTTACGAGCCACTGCAGCGCCGACGACCGCGCGTTCCGTGACGCGCTCAACACGCGGCTGCCCGAGGATGTGGTCTGCCGCACACTGCAAACGCTGCCCGATGGCAGCTACGAACCGCGCACGAACGCCGCCGGCAAGATCTATGAATACGTGATCGTGAGCGGCGCCGTGCGTCCGGTGCTGGACCGCCACCACGTGTGGTTCATGAAGAAGCCATTGGACACGCACAAGATGCGCGCAGCGATCGCGCACCTCACGGCGGCGCCGGCGGCCAAGGACTATTCGGCGTTTACGCCGCCGAAAAGCAGCCAGCAGAACAGCGAGTCCAGCAAAGGAAACGTGTGCACGCTGACAACGGTCGAGCTCCTCGAAGAGCCGCTGCGGCCACCGGAACAAGACGAGGAAGAAGAGGAAGAGCAACGCGACACGGGCGTCAAGATCCGCATCCGCTTCCATGGTGACCGGTTCCTGTACAAGATGGTGCGCAACCTCGTGGGCACGCTCGTGGACGTCGGACTTGGACGGATCCTGCCGGATGCGATCCCGAAGCTGATCGAAACGAAAGACCGGTCGAAAGCTGGCCAAGGAGCGCCGCCGCACGGACTCACGCTCGTTTGTGTGCTGTACAAGGAGTAGCGGAACGATGCATCAGAATAGATGTGCGCTGCGTAGACAGCTGATGCTGAATGCATCTATCCATGTTTGTACGAATTTCTTCTCTCACTGAAACGCGCGGACTACTGTCGCGAAAGGGCCAATCCCCTGATCGAATTAGAATTCGTACCATTTCTTGTTTTCGTTCTTATTGTTGAACGCCTTCATCGTCTTGTAAAAGTCCTCGGCCGTGTCGCGCATCTGCTCGGTCTTGACCGCCAAGTCGCCGAGTTTCTCACCGCGTTGTTGGAGATGCTGAAATGTCAATAACCAGCATCGTAACGTTAGATATACATGGCGCATACCCGTGCTCGATATGCCCGTACCTGTGCGGCCTGATTGAGCGCGTCCTTGGTCGCGCCGAGTCCTTCCGACGTCTTCTTGACGGCTGCTTTCTCATCATCCTCTGCCTTTGGCGACGTCACCGATTTGCGGTCGCCAAAGAGCCGGCGTCGGTCGGCGTCCTCGGCAGAAAACTGGAACACTTTGTTAAGATCGCACGCCTCCTTCGAGCCACTTACGAGTTTCTTCAACGCTGCGATACCACCTTTCTTCTTTGGGCTCGGATGCGGCTCCTTCTCGAACGGGTACACCCGTTCTTCGAGATGAATGCGAGTCTTGATGGCGACACGCTCGAAAATGGCATTCTCCTTCTGAGTCGTTTCGGACAGCAGTGAAAACCGTTCGATTTCTCCAAAAGTGTTCACTATGATGAGTTCTCCATTCGCCGAGATGCTGCACTGGATCCCATCGAGTGAGCTGCCGAGAGCTGGACAGTCTGCGCTCCAGATCATTGTCAACGTCATGAGTGATATCACGTACAGCCGGCTACTCTGGTCGATCACGACGACGCAGTTCTCGATACGGTCTTGCACAGGTACGCGAATAATTTCTGTGGCTAGGATTTGGGATGAAACATCGATGCTCGCCAGTGGCTGCGCGAAATGATCCTCTTTCGCCGCCGTCGCGATCTCAGACGCCTTGGGTAGAGCCGCTTGGACGAGGTGGACGGATTTACCGCATGTGCATAGTAAGAGGCGAGGCTTCTCCGCAAGAGCATCTTGAACCGAACCAACCTCCGGATCTCCGCTCGTATCTGGCAACGGCCCAAAGCCCTTCGCGAACACCATGACTTTCTCTAGATCGCGCAGCTTCTCTAGCACGGAGCAGATGACAAGTCGACTATAAGGCAACAAGTCGACGCCGTTGATCGAGATGATACTGTGGCCTGGACTCACACCTTGGGCAGCGAGAGCCAGGGCCTTTTCGTTCTCCAAGACGAAGCCCTTCACTACCGCGTGCTCCTGAACTTCTGTGAATAGATGTAATCCAAGCGAGCCAGCTGGCACGCGAGTTTCGATCACTTGGCTCTGCTGCCATTTTGCAGCAACATCCGTAGCTTCGCTGATTTCACCATTGTCCACGCCGCTTTGGATAGTTGAAATCTCGCTTTCAGCTGCAATTGCGATGGCTTCAGCGAGAGCTTGCTCTGTCAGCTGCTCCAGCTCGGCAGAGATGGCGTGCTTAGTAGCCGTCGCCTCGCTGCCCAATGCCAGGTCGCTATCATCTTCAGAGGTGACTGCCAGTTTCACCCACTGGCGCCCTCGAATATCCACCCGCTTTCCAGTGGCTTCCACCATGATGACTGATGATAATGGAGACGTCTTGTGCAGGTCGAACAGTGATTCGCCGATTTTCTTCGCTGTCTGCACGTGGAACATCTCTAACTTCCCGTTTCCTCGCCCGACGAACAGAATGGGGACGATTTCGCGATGCTGGATCACTGTCATTTGATCCGGCGGTGGTGAGCTAACAGAGCGTCGGTCGAATGGAGAACGAGCGGGCGGGGACCTCGAACCCGATTTGTTGGCGTTCGGAGAAGTTGACGGAGAAGACGGACCGGGCACCGGAATCTCCGTCACTTGGACGAGCTCGCTTAGCAGTAAAGATTCCACCGACACGGGCTCGTCCAAAGAGACGTCAAAGATCAAGAGCTCGTAGTTGTGCGTAGCCAGTTCGATCAGCGATACCACCCCAGCATCGTCCGCGATCACAGCGTAGTTGTAAGCACTTGAGAAGCAGATCTTCGTGATTTCGCTGCTATGAATGTGAAGGCTGAACACCATGTGGAAGCCGACAGTGTCTTCAGGTGAGCCTTCGTCAGTTTCGGTAGCTTTATCATTGTGGTCAACTTTCAGATCCGGGTTGATATCCGCCGAATCCACAACCGCGCTTTCGTTAGGCTTCTCAGCACGCGGCGATGCAACGCTCGTGGAGTCTGCTTTCTTCACGATATCTGATCGTTTACCAAACTCGAGCACCGCGATCTCACCAGCTGCAAAACCCACAGCAAGAGTGCGTGACTCAGAACAAAAGGCGATGCAGGAGATCTGCGCGTTTGCCGGCACGGGATTTAGCTGGCCTGCGACATCGACCACATGAAGGAGCTTCAAAATGCCTCGACTCGAACGCTCGGATGACGCATGGATCTCCCAGAAGATGACAAACCCGTTCGCGTGTCCAGTCAGCACTAGCGTGGCAGACTGAAATACGTGACTTAGACCAGACAGACCCGCGGATGGCGGGATGAAGCCCTTAAACAGCGGCTCCACGACGCTGCCTCCGTTGATTGGCCAATCGAAGTCTTGCTCCATCATGAGTCGAAAAACCGGATCGATGGCGGCCTTGTCGACGGCTGCTATCAGGTCAGCTTGAAGCGAGCCGTCACAACCAGCTAAGCTCACCGTCTTGAGGGCCTTGAGTGCGCTCTGCTGTAACAGTAGAGGCGGAAGAAAGACAGCTTTCGGCATTCGCTCGGGTATCCACTCCCAGTCTTCTTTGTCTTCTTCGCGGAGCCGCACGAAACTAGGCAGGCATTGCACGCTGATCGCCGGTTGCTGACCATCGAGTGGGTTACCTGACAGCATGATCACTGCAAATGGCGCGAGTCGAGTGCTGAAGTCGATCTGATCACTAGAGATCGCGTATGAAGCAATCTCCGAATGGTTCTTTGCCTGAATTGTCATCGACTGCCACGTCAACTGTTCTGACTTCATGAATGTCGTGATGGCATCCTCATCAGACAGTTCTCGTGGCGGGAATATAATCGTGAGCTGGTTTGTGTCTTCGCGCGCGCGACCACCAGCGAAGATGACAGCCCCTGGCAAGTGAGAATGGCGAGATGATGGTGGTGCACAGATCCACTGAATTCGCGAAATGGGCGCCGGCGTATTGCTCGATGAAGAACTGGCAGGCAAGGTGTGGTACAATCCATGCGGTTTATCGTACCGGAACACGGCAAAGCCTCCATACTTGTATCCGGCGACGAATCGCTTGCCACTCGCGTGCCAAGAGAGGGTTTGAACCGAGTTCGGATCGTCTTGTCGGGGTGCTGGAGATGTTTTGCCTTTGGCGAGACTGAAGTCCTTGGCCATCTTGCGCTTCGTCAGGTCCCACTGGTAGATTGTCGACGAGACTTCGTAGGCGATCAAGAGCTGATTACCGTCCCGTGGATTCACTGCCATGGCCGTCACAAACTGCAAGTGCTTCTCGTCCTCAAGCGTTGTAATGCCGCAGTCACGGGGCGTGATAACATAGGTGCTCGTCTTGCCAGTCTCTTCATGGAATACCTGTAACGTAGTGACATGAGTCAGTCACCTTTCCCTTCGCCGATGAGCATCACTCCGAAACTACGACTTACATGAATATTCCCGTCGTCAAGCGCCACGAAAATGAACGGGAAGTTGAGGTACCTGATGGTCTCAATGCACGTGATGGTGCAGAGCGTCCACCTGTACTCCATCGATCACCATCAGTACGAGTCCAGTGTTTTCCAGGTACAAATTCGCTGTCGTCACGAACGTTTCGGGGATTTCGACTTCTGGTCGCGACGGGTTCGCGAGGCTGTAGATGCGGATTGAGCTGTTGGAATACGTCACGACGAGCCGCTGGTGTGCCGTGAACTTCATGTGCACAACGCCAATTGTGAGGTTCGTCTCGGACCGCGGCGCGTCAATGAGAAATTCGAGCCCGTCTCGGCCGTAGAGCTTGACGCTGCCGCTCGCCGTGCCGACCGCCAAGATTCCTTGGAGACCGCAGAACGCCAGTGTCTTGGCGTTGATGGGCACACCGTGGTGGCCCGCAGGCGAGAGACCAAACATACCACCGCGTAGCGCCGACGGTTTGGCGAGCGCTTGCTGGAAAGCCTTCTCGGCCGCCGTGGGCGCGCGCATCGATGCCTTGTTCCCCATGGTGTTGTCTGACGGCGCCGATTGTGCCGCTCACAGGCCACGCACCGAGATGGGAAGACCACGAATGCAACCAAGATACCCAGTGCAATCAACTGGTACGCTTGGATCCACGGAGAAGTGCGCTGTTGCGTCGCCAGCTCGCACGCAAGACGCCTCGGCGTTTTCTCCGCCCACTTTCGTGCAGCTTTTTACGTCGAAGCTCTTCAACGACCACTCGCGGGAAACCTTCTCTTCTGGTAAAAACCTCAGAGCGGACAGAGAGGGTGACAGAGAATGCGAGGTTTTTCCAAGCGCAAGGCACTTCAACTTGTTATTTATGGAGGTTTCCGTGAATACCTAAAGCGAAGCGACGCGAAACCTCAATTGAGCAGCTTGCCGATGGGCGCGTACTTTTGCTGGAAGCGCGTGGCCCAGTCGGTCAGTGAGGTCCTTTGCACGTCGCTGAGGTCGTCGGTGCGTGGGTCGTCGAGGCATTCGTCGTCCAGCGACATGAGTGCGAGCGCACGCGAGGCGTCACGGCCCGCGAACTGGCTGTAGCCGCCTTCGGGGCCGTAGTGCTCGAGCCCGTTGAGCGTAACGTCAAAGATCGTGCCGTTCAGCGCGACGAGCGTTGTACCACGCACATCACCGAGCCCCGTGTATTGGCGCAGCTGCGCGGGCGTGAGGTCCATGGGCACGACGAGCCGGCCGACGTTACGAAACTTATTTTCGTGGCGGAATCGCTTGACCCAGTCCTCGAGCACTTCCAGGAACTCGCCGTCGAGATCCGAGAGCTCCAAGTTGTCGATCACGTCGTCGTCGAACGTGCCCGTGGCCAGCGCGCGCGACGCGTCCTTACCCGCGAGCGCATGGTACTCACCGCCTTCGCCAAACATGTAGTCGTCGCTCGCACTGACGTCGTAGACCTCGCTTTTGAGCGACACGTAGATCGGTTTGCCGTGGCTGCCGTCGAACGCGGCGAGCTCCTTTGGTGTGAAGTTGCGGCGCGAGGAGACTTCGCTCGCCGATTCTGTACGCCCGCGCGGTAGACCGCTCGGTCCGTTGGGCGGTGTGCCGAGTGCGTTGCCCATCTGTCGTGGAGGAACTGATCCAATTCAAGTGTAAGGGAAGCAGCTCGCAACGGGCAATGGGAGTTTGGTTTGGGGATCATGGTCGCACCGTTGGCCGAACGAGGTGAGACAACTTGAAGCGGCACAGCAACGGGCACACAAAGACATGGGCTGTCACTATTTTGAGCGCAAATTCTGATCTCTTCCTCTTTTCAGCCAATCAATAGGAAGTATATAAGCAGGAAATCTGTTGATTGGGCTGAAATGGAGTGAGACGCGTGGCAGACGCGAACAAAGGAAAGAAACGCTCGCGAAAATGCTCGCAATTTCTAGTATCCGCGATCATCGGCGTGTACAGAGAGACCTCCGGAGGCCACGCGCCGCGCTGGATTTCCCATTCCTGGGCTTCCTTCGTATCGTGTGGCGTATGCAGCATCATGGTGAGGAAGAGCTGTGAGGAAATGCATGCATACAAAGTCAAACATGGATGTTCTCCATCTTCTTTCGGTGTTTTTCTCTCTCGCGCTCTTGTTTTGCACACGGAACGTGCACGTCGCCACGCTACTCTTGCCGCCTTTGAAGAAAAAGCTTTACTGCACGAGCTTGCCAATGACCGGGTACTTCTGCGCGAGCTTGGTCTCCCAGTCCGACAGTGTCTTGCGCTGCGCCTCAGTGATGTTCTCGATCGACGGGTTGTCCAGCGCCTCGTCCGTGAGCAGCATGCAGGCAAGCGCGCGCGAGGCGTCGCGACCCGCAAACTGGCAATAGCCGCCCTTAGGGCCATAGTGGGTAAGGCCGTCGAGAGTCACGTCGTAGATGTTGCCGTTGACCGCCACGTAGCACGTCTTGCGCGGGTGGTCCGCGCCGTTGTGGACGCGCAGTTCCTCCAGCGTGAGATCGCGGCGGCGCAGGATGCGGCCGACGTTCGGGTACTGGTTGTACACCGAGAACTTGGTCACCCAGTCTTGGAGCGTCTCCTGCTCCATGAAGCCGAGGTCCGATACGTCCTCGTTCTCGAGGTCCTCGGTCTCGAACGACATCTTGGCCAGTGCACGCGAGGCGTCGCGGCCGGCAAACAAGTGGTATCCCTCGCCGGGTCCGTAGAAGTCACGCTTGCTGCTCACGTCGTAGACTTCGTCGAGGATCGCAATGTAGATGGGCTTGCCGTTCTCGCCGTCAAACTCCTTGAGCTCCTCGAGCGTGAAGAAGCGGCGCCGGATCTCTTTCTTCTCGGCCTTGGCCTTGGCCTGGCGCTCGCGCGCCGCCGCGAGCGCGCGCGCGTTCTGCGCGTCCACCGACGCGTTCCAGAGACGCAGCGCGAAGATCGCGATCACCGCGACGCCCGCGCCCAGGTACACGTTGCTACTGAGACCCTCCATCGCCCACTCAAGCCTCTTCTTCCTCCGTGGACGTCTTCACTGCAAGTGATGATTGACGACGACGCTGGTCGCTCCGACTTGATCAAGGAAGGGGCTACTAATAAGGACAGAGAGATCAAGTTGAGATACCAGTCGCATACGGTAGTATACCGGTTTCTCCGAAGGTTGCTCCATTCAACTCGTGTTGCAGCGGAACCTCAAAGCACGGGAAGGCGATGCTAATGATACACCGAGTCCGCGGCAACGCGGCGACTCGCATGGCCACAAGCGCCGCTTCCAGAGCGCTCCAGCCCAAGCGGCTTGTGCAGTTGGATTCAGCGGTGGCGAATGTGCTGGCGCGAGGATTCGCGACGCGCCAGCCGCCGCGCATGAAGTACGTCACATCCGACGACATTGACAAGACGCTGCTCGAGGGCCTGCGCACGGCCGACGACGACGCGCTGCCCGTGAACCTGATCCAGGACAAGGCCGGCGCGCAGCGCGTGATCGACAAGATCCGTGCGCTCGGGCCCGACCACTTCCACGCGTGCGATACGGAGGTCGCGGAGATCGACGTCAAGGCCGTCGGCCCCGTGGGCAACGGCAAGGTCACGTGTCTCTCGCTGTACAGCGGACCCGACGTGGACTATGGCAATGGGCCGTACGTGTGGATCGATAATTTGGACTCGGCTGAGGGCACGCTCGAGTACTTTCGGTGAGAAGCACGATGCGTATTGGGCTGTGGTAGTGATTACATGGGGCTTGTGGCTCAACATTGTGTGGTGTGATGCGTAACAGCGAATTCCTCGAGAGCAAAGAGTACAAGAAAGTGTGGCACAACTACAGCTTCGATCGTCACGTGCTGTACAACCACGGCATCAACGTGCAGGGCCTCGGTGGCGACACCATGCACATGGCGCGACTATGGAACACGGCACGGTTTCAGAACGGCGGGTACTCGCTCGAGGCGCTGTCTGAAGATCTGCTGTTGCAGCGAAAGCGGCCCATGAAGGAGCTGTTTGGTATCCCAAAGCTCAAGAAGGACGGCTCCGCGGGGAAGGAACGTCTGATGCCGAAAGTGGAGGAGCTGCAGCGGTTCCCGGAGTTCCGGAATCGCTGGATTCGATACAGCATGTTCGACGCCGAGTGCACGTGGTTCCTGCATCGCGTGCTCCAGTACAAGCTCGACCAGACGCTGTGGTTTGACGACAAGAGTCCGACAGGCGAGACCACGCGAAGTGGGTCGATGTACGACTTTTATGTGCAGTACATCGTGCCCTTTGGCGAGTGCCTCACCGATATCGAGCGCAAGGGTATGCATGTGGACCTCGCCTACCTGAAGGATGTCGAACGCATGGCCCTGGAAGATCGAGCTCGACTGGAGAAGCAAGTGCTTGAATGGGCATCGCGGTATTGTGACGAAGCCCATCGAATGAACGTGTACAGCGCTGCACAGAAGCAGCAGTTGTTGTTCGCGCCGTACATCGACAAGACCAAGAAAGAACCTAAACTCGTGTTGCCAGCCGAACGGTCGTTCGACGTGGAGAATACGGAGGGTATAATTGAGGAGGGCAAATCAAAGGCGCTCAAGAAGCGGAGCATTACGATTCGTGGGTTGGGCATTCCACCGACCCATTTCACCGCAAGTGGGATGCCAGCGGCGAGCGCTGATGTGCTGAAAGAACTCGCTGGTCGCCCGGAAGCTGATCCACCCAAGTACGGCCGAGCGTACGACCATTTCGCCGACAAAGAAGAAGGTGCTGCTGCGTGTGTGGCTCTCAAGGCGTTGTTCGACATCAGCAGCATCAACACAATGCTCAACAACTTTATTTTGCCGCTCCAGGAATTGTCGGATAGCAGTAACCGTGTCCACTGCTCGCTTAACCTCAACACCGACACGGGGCGATTGTCGTCGCGGAAACCCAACCTGCAGAACCAGCCTGCGCTTGACAAGGATCGCTACAAGATCCGAGATGGGTTCATTGCCCCCAAGGGCAAGAAGCTGATTGTCGCCGATTATTCCCAGCTCGAACTGCGTCTCATGGCGCACATCACGCAATGTGAGGCCATGATTGAAGCCTTCAAGGCCGGCGGCGATTTCCACTCTCGAACAGCGATGGGTATGTATGACTACGTCGCGAAAGCCATCGACAACGGCGAAGCGCTGCTCGAGTGGGACCACAGCAAAGGTAAGCCACCGGCACCGTTGCTAAAGGACAAGTTCTCGACCGAGCGAAAGAACGCCAAGATCCTGAACTTTTCGATCGCCTACGGCAAGACTCCTTTCGGCTTGTCAAAGGATTTCGGTGTGAGCCGCAAGGAAGCTTCGGACACACTTGAGAAGTGGTATTCTGACCGTCAAGAAGTGCGCCACTGGCAGCAGAACGCGATTCAAACGGCTCAGCTCTTTGGGTACACGCGCACGCTCATGGGGCGATACCGTCGGCTTCCTGACGCCATGCTTCCTGGTAAGACGCTGGCGCAGAAGAAAGCGAAGGCTCACGCGGAGCGTGCTGCAATCAACACGCCCATCCAGGGCGCGGCTGCCGATGTTGTCATGCAGGCGATGCTGCTGATCCATCAGAACGAGCGTCTTCGCGAGCTCGGGTGGGAAATGGTGTGCCAGATTCACGACGAGATCATTGTGGAAGGACCGGAGGGGACTGTCCCCGAGGCGCTCGAACTGGTTGTCCACCTCATGGAGAATCCGTTTGAGAAGCCGCTCTCCGTGGCCTTAGAAGTCGACGCCAAGGTTGACGATTCGTGGTACAAGGCCAAATAATAGAGACACAGCTGATATTGACTCCTGTAATCACGTCTTGAAGCCATCCACATTAATGAGCTCGGGAGTCATGAGCCCGGCCGCGACAAACGCTGCAAACCACGCAAAAGGTCCAATGAACGGCACTTCCAGGAAAAAGCCAATGACCATGGAGAACCCGAGCCGCGCGGCTTCGCTTCGGTCGGTGTGCCATTCGTACGACGGTTGCGGGCGGTCTTTCTGGGCGTTTGCGGGCGCAGAAGACTTGAGACGCGCAATGACGGGATCGTACAGCTCGCGCGTGAGCTCGCGCGAGTTGATCCACACGCGCACGACGCGCGCGGCCAGCGGTCGCGTCCTCGGAATGCAGAACGCGACGACGATGGGCACCCAGAAGAATCGCTCCATGCGGCGTGTCCTATGGAGACAAGCAAAAGAGCGTCATGAGTCGTGAAAG
>JAADXJ010000515.1:0-19718 GCA_023337735.1 Pythium biforme
CGATGTTGGAGGTCGTTGTCGAACAGGATCACGCATCCGAAGCGGTGATTGGATTTTGAAGAGGCGCGCCTATTCTTCTGCGCAGTTTTGGCGCACACCAACTTTGCGTCCAGATGGGTTCAACCTGGAGGCTCGTCAACTGCATTGGCGCCTCTTCCTCGTCTGCACTTCCAACTGACGCGACGAGCGTTTTGTGGGCTGACACGTCTCCCAACTACTTCTTCTTTGGACTTGTCTGGATCGTGGACGCTTCTGGATGGTCATTCTGGTGCATCCAGAGTTGTCCAGCACGATCCACAAGATGAAGGTTCCCGTTCATGTTACGATCGATATTTCTTCCATGCATGTCGTCCGCAACCTACTCGGTCGGCGACACGAGGCTCGCAATGACCGTAATGTCGTCCATCTTGCCACCGAGGTACTCGTAGCCGGCCTTCTGGGCCGCGAGCGCAAACGGCGTCCGATTCCGCGTGCTCTTGGCCGTCTTGTGGGCCGTGTGGGCAATGCACGACGCCACTTTCTCCATGCTTTCGGCGTCGCCCTCGGGCGTGGACGGCAGCACCGTATCGAGTAGCGTCGTGATCTGCGCGGGAAAGAGATTGTCGAATCTGTATGCGCGCGCACACAAACAACAGCAAGGTGGTCAGAGCCAATGAATCCTGACGTGAGCGAAGCGATAGAGCACCGATCACGTACAGTCCGTCTGTGCCCAGCACGATCAAATCGCCCTCTTGCGTCTCCAGATCGATAACCTGTCCATTCTCAGGCTACATACACACATACACGTACGAGAACGGATGAGGCTTGTGTCCAACACGACGCCTAGGCGAAATGATGAGTAAAATCAGCGCACCAGATCGCCGTTCTGGTGGCCAAGCTGGAAGGGGCAGTTGAAGTAGTGACACTGGTGCGGCGCCTCATACACGACACGCCACTTGGGCTCGCCGCCTTCCGGTTCGTCCGCCGATCGCCGACACACAAGAAAGCCCGAGTCCCCGAGGTTGATCGCTCTCACCGCCGAGTCTATGCAGAACCACATATTCGCAACCAACAGAGTCAGACAACATGTATGCTTGCTGGCAAGCCTTCCTAACAATACGCACCCTCTAACTGGACGATGCAGGCAGTTGAGCTACCCGGACACTAAAAGTTTCCACAAGAGTCGTCCAGGGAGTCAGTAAGTATAAAAATGGTACCCTTGTAGTCACCACACATCCGACACACCTTGGCCTTGCTGTGCGCATAGCGAAGCACTTCCAGCGGCGTCGGGAGACTTTCCTTGGTCGGCACGGCCTTGCCCACGACCGAGTGGGCCGAGTTCATTAGCGTCCGAGAGTACTCGCCCGAGTCCACACCCTAAACAGATCCCATGTACGTGGTTAGACCACCGCACCCAACACCTCGATATACACGGCAGAGCAGCCTTTACCTTGCGCGCCCAGCCGCCGACGCCGTCGGCGACGCCCACCGTATTGGAGCAGATGAACCACGCGTCTTCGCCGCCGGTCGCGCGCTTCTGCGGGTGCGGGATGTCGCACGCGCCCGAGACCAACCGCAGCTGCGGGGCCGTGCGCGCCGTCGCAAAGCCGCGCGCCAACAGCGCCAGTGCGCCCACCGGTGCCGGTACAACAGTCAACGAGCGGTGCGCCACCGCCGCCGCGCGCAACGCTCCATGCCGTAACCACATTTTTCTTGGTGCTGTTGGTTAATCGCCTCTCACTTCGTGTGGGATGGTCCGTTGGAACCCGGCTGAACATCATCCCCCAAACGTTGGCGCTCCTGAGCGCTCTGATTGGTCCATCCAATCACGTCTCTGGTTTTGGTTGTTTGACACGAGTCGTGTGTGACACGACAGTTCAGAACCGGTATTGGCCGGTATTGCTGCATTCGAACCAACTCATTTTCGAACGTGTAACCGATATCTAACTTCCCGCGCTTTGCTGTGGGACGCCAACAAAAACCAACGTCGGTTGCATGTTGGCCGGATCGATCGGGACACGGCAACAAGGTCACGTGCGCGGTACGTGGATCGCTTCCCTATTATCGCCCCCTTTCTTGGACGACGGGACTAACGAGGCCTATGTTGCTGCATCCCAGATAGCAAGCGTCTAACAGAGTGCTTTGTGCAAAATGGCCGATTCACGGTCTATCATCGTCATCGAGGAGGTGGAGGAGGTCCTCATGGAGGAGACTGAGGTCGTGATCGAGGAGACGGAAGAGCAAGAGGAAGAAGAGGAGGAGGAGGAGGAGGAGCGTCCGCGGCGATCCACTCGGTCTGTAGTGACCAAGTCCGCAGCGGACGCGTCATCGCGGCGGCGCCGCAGCGTCGAGCCCGTGCGGTACGCGCAGCTCCAGGAGGAGGACGTCGCCATGGCCAAAGCCAAAGCCGCGCAGCAGCAACTGAACCACCTCCGCAAGGGTGAGAAGCGGGTGCGTCCCCCCAGTGGAGGTGGAGGAGGGAATGGAGGCCGCTCCTCCTCCTCCTCGAAGCGGACCCGCGCGGAGGAGCGCCGCTCCGCCCGCCAGCAGCGCCGTCGCGATGCGCTATCCCCCACGCTGTCCTCCATGGCTGAGGACGAGGAGTCGGCGTGGCACGCGCTGCCACCGTTGGCACTCGATGGCAGTGGTCCGCGCTCGCTGCAGTTCACGCGCCCGGCGGACGCCGCGCTGGCCACGGCCGTCCACTCGACCGCGTGGCGCCGCACGCAGCTGCGTCATGGCGTGCCACCACCTGCCAACCTGCTGCCCCTGGCCACGCTCACGCCGTTCGCGGCGGCGCTCGATCGGCCGCTTGAGTCGTACGATGCCGAGGTCGCCGCCGCGTGTCACGTGCTTGGTGCCACGGCGTGCCACGCCCACCCAGGGGACCAGACCGAGCACCAGTTGAAGGCCACCGTGGCAGCACTGCTGGCCGACGCCACGCCGCGCGTGGAGCGCTGCCACGCCACGCGCGTCGCACATGTGCTCTCGGCCACGCGGGAAAGCGTGCGTGCGTGTCTATCGCAGTTGCCAGCGGCGCGCCGCGCGGGCGTGGCGCGCTGCCGCAAGCACGTTGTGGGCCGTGAGCCCCATTGCTCGCCGCTCGAGCGCGTGGTCGCCAACCGGCAGCGCGAGAATCTCCCCCCCGTGGACCAGCACGACGAGGACGAGAGCGCGTCGCAGCTGCCGACGTATTTCGTGGGCAAAGGCGACCACTCGGTGCGCGAGCGCGCCGTGCTGCCCAAGGAGCCGGCGCTGCGACTGCCCAAGCTGCCGTGCCTGAGCCGCTCGACGACCTGCATCGGCGTGCGCGGCACGCTGCCCGTGGACGACGACCCGATCATCCGCACGGTGCCCGTCTTCACCAAGCCAGAGGCCAGCGAGACGCCGGCCACGGCGGCCGACGTGTTCCACGCGCAAACGCTGTCGACGCTCGACGACGACCGCCGCGAGCTCGTGCTGCGGTTTGTCGTGTCCGCGACCCAGGGCGACCCACGCGTGTTTGATGCGTTCAGAGCTCAGGCGTGGGCCGCGCAGCCCCAGACGGACTACAGGGCGCTGCAGCTGCGTGAGGCCAAGGCGCGCGTGGCCAAGGCGCTCGCTTCGGAAGAGACAAAGAGACGACACTGGCCGCCGCAGACTCTCACGCAGCGGCTGCGTGGGGCTGTGGGCGACGAGACGGTCCTGGCAGCGCGCCACTGCAGACAAGGAGAAGGAAGCGACGACGACGACGACGCACGATTGCTTGCGGGCTTCCGCGCGCTGTTTTGCCGACGGTGCTACGTGTACAACTGCCAGTTCCACGGCATCCACCAGCCGCGCGCGACGGCGCGCATTGATCCAGTGCATCCGACGGTCAAGACGTCGCTGCGCCACGTGTTTGAGCCCGAGGAGACCGAGTGGGAGATCGACCACAACGAGGTGGCAGCGGCCGAGCCCGCGGAGGAGAAGCGACCAGAAGACGACGAAGAGCAAAAGGACGTGGAGACGACGGAGGTTGTGCGGCGGTCCGTGCGGTCCGTGACGGCCGCGGCCACCAAGGCGACGACGCTGCTCGTGAGCCAGAAGAATTCCATCAACAGCACGAAGCAGCGCAAGCGCTCGGCGTCCTACGGCGGCAGCAACGGCACGTCCAAGCGCAGCGGTGAGGACGCGTCCGAGTACTTTGGGTACGGCGAGTTGTACAGGAAGATCACAACGCAGAAGCGGACGGCCATGCGGATGCCACAGCGGCGTAAACTGCTCACGAACGGCGCCATGGACGGAGACAACGACGTCGTGGGCTGCTCGCCCCAGTGCTACCGAACGAGTGGGCTGGAAGAGGATCGAGTGGACGACAAGTGGACGCCACGGGAGCGACTGCTGCTCCAAGCGGCCGAGCGCACAGTGGTCGGTGCGAGCCGCAGTGCCTGCGTGCTCGCGCACCTGTTGGGGACCAAGCGCTGCACTCAAGTCCACCACCAGTTAGGGCGGATCCAGGCCGCGCGCGCGGCCCACGACGAGTTGCAAGCCGCCCAGGCCGAGCTCCAGGCGCTGCGTGGGGGCCCCGCAACGGGACACGGCCAGGTCGCGTCGGTGCGCGGCAACACACCGGAGCACTTGCTGCGTACGCGGTTCCAGCGCATGAAAGACCGCGGCTCGAACCACCAGTACGTGCCGTGCCACCACGCGCCTGGCACGTCGTGTAATGCCAACGACTGCGCGTGCATGCGGCGCGACCACTTCTGTGACAAGGCCTGCGCGTGTCCGCCCGACTGCGCAAACAAGTTCCCAGGCTGCCGCTGTGTGCCGGGCGCGTGCGGCACGACGGCGTGTCCGTGCTATTTCGCTGGAAGGGAGTGCGATCCCGACGCGTGCCGCGCGTGCGGCGCCTGCGAAGTGCCGCTGCTCGCGTTGGCCGACGACGCCAACGGCGGACGAGCGGCCCAGCACACTAGCAAGCGCGTGCGCGTGTGCGCCAACACGAGCATCTTGCGCGGCGCGCACCGCCGCGTGGGCGTGGCCGAGTCGACGACCCACGGCTGGGGCGCTTTTGCGCGCGAGGCGATCGGCGACGGCGAGTTCATTTACGAGTACACGGGCGAACTGCTGAGCCAGGACGAGGCCGAGCGCCGCGGCAACGTGTACGACCGCAACGCCGTGAGCTTTCTGTTCGATCTGAACGAGGACGCCGTCGTGGACGCCGCGCGCAAAGGGAACAAGAGCAAGTTTGCGAACCACTCGTCGACCGACCCGAACTGCGCCGCGCGGATCGTGCTCGTGCAGGGCGACCATCGCATTGGGCTGTACGCCAAGCGCGCGATCGCCGCGGGCGAAGAGCTCTTCTTCGACTATGGCCACCACGGCGTCGTGCCCGACTGGAGCCAATCGCGGATTCGCTCGAGCGGCGTCAAGGGCCTGCCACCGCCCGGCGCGCCCAGCTCCGTGGAAGACGACGACTCGACGCCGTCGTCGCCGCGGCGTGTGGTGGTCGAGACCGAGGGGTCTACTGATGACGAGCAAGGAGAGGAAGAGGAGATGGAGATGGAGATGGAGGACCACCCAGCGCCCACGACGACCGCACCAGTGGAAGCACCAGAAAATGCCAGCGAGGACGACGTGCTCATGGTTGACGACGAGTAACGTGTTAAGCAAAGGGACTCGCCGTTGGCGAGAGCAAACGGAGGGCACCACTGATTCGCAAATGCAAGTGCTCCGCGAACAGGAAGGTGTGCGTTGAGACGTCTGGCGGTGGATGGGGAAGGTGTGCTGGTGGTATTGTGCAGTGTGTGTGTACCGGTAGGTGTCCCAGCCCCTACGGTGCCAGCAGCAGAAGCACCGGAGACAGAGAGACAGATAGAGAGAGAGAGAGAGAAGAGGGACAGAGCGTGGCGGTTTGAGCGAGTGCCGGGTCACGTGTGTATTCTTAGCGCCGTGATCAGCGACATGGCTTGGTTCAGGAAACTCGCGCCGACGACCGACGCAGCGAGATAGCGCGACACAAAGGGACGGCACCTGAAGAGGCCATGGAGTTCAACTGGGCGGATCCGCGCAAGAACAAGCGCGTCGACTCGGTCATGATGTGCGTCCTTCTCGTCGGATTGTTGGTCACGCGGTTTCTACGGGTCGACTCACACGTCTTTGTTTCCGCGTAGGGCCAAGGCCGAGGCCTCGCGGGTCAAGCGCCTCACGAGCGTCAAGTCGACCGTGTCGAACCAGCTCAACCCCGCCGTGGAGCACAAGCTCAAGAGTGCGTTCATCTCCCCAAGGGGTGTCGGTCGCCACTGAGACGCCAGTGCTCACGTTCCCCAACTGTCTGGGCTGTTCTAGCGTTGAAGAAGAAGAAATCGCCCGAGGTCACGGACGAGCGACCGTCGTCGCGGCTCCACCAGCGCGAGTTCGATCTCGGTAGCAGCAACAACAACAGCAGCACCAGCAGCAGCTCCAGCACCAGCAACCACTCGTTCTACAACGAATGCCTGCCGCCGGCCGCGCGGCCCAAACAGTCGATCTTTGACAGCTTTGACGTCCACGCCGCGGCCGACGGGCTCTTCCACCCGGCGTCGAATGTCCAAGCGTTTGCTGAGCACGACGCGCGGTACGCGGCGGTGGCACGAGACATCGACTCGGGGCGCGGCAGCACTGCCAGCAGTAAAAGCAGTGACAAGCGCCTTCCTCCGTTGAGCGGCCACTCGGACCGCAGCGAACGGCTCGCGAGCCGGTCCGAGTCGCGGCTTCCGACGTCGTCGTCGTCTTCATCCGCTTCTTCCAGCTACCGCAGCCTCACGGGGCTCTTGGGAAACCGCAGCGACGGCGATCTCCACGCGCCCCGCCGCGCGGACATCGTGCCGGCGAGCGCGGACCGTAGCGCGATGGAACTGCTCGAAGAGCTCGAACACGACGGCGACGACGACGACGACGGCTACGATGCGGAGGCTGAGCCACAAGCGCCATCGCCCAAGCCCGAGAAAGTATCGTCGATGCACAAGAAGGCGCCGTCAAATCGAGGAAGCAGCAACAATGACAGCGACCACCACCACGACGTGCCGCCGCGGGAGTTGGATCTCACGCAACAGTTTGCCAAGCTCAAGAGCCTGATCAAGACGAACCGCGAGAAGGACGGAACGGCTGGAAATGAGCGCAATGCGCAACGAGGCCCCGAGGTCGAAGAGGACGGAGACGGCACCCAGCGCGCGGCAGTGGCAGAGAAGAAGAAACTCAAGGCGGCGGCGATCGCACGGAAGGAGACCAAGCCGCCCTCCCACCCTGCAACGGACAATACCACAACGGGAGGCGCGGCCAAGAAGCAGCTCTCTAGCACCAGCTCCACCACCACCGACGCAGGTGCGTCTACTTCCAAGAGCAGCGCGCTGCCCGTCGTGGTGCGAAAGCACAAGGCCAAGACAACAGCGACAACGACGACGAACAGCGAGCTCAAGAGCCGCAATGGCGTGTCGCTGTCGGATCTGAAGGAAGAGCACCGCGCGGCGCTGGCGATGCTCCAGGAGCTGGGCGGCCCACTGGACGAGCACGAGGACGCCACCAATACGAAGCCGAAGGCGAGCCGCCATGCGCGCGGCACGGCCGCGTCGTTGAGCAACGAGAGCAGCACCACCAACAGCCGCGTGGGCGCGTCGAAACCCACCAAGCGGTCGGTGGAGGCGTCTGCAACGCAAGCCACACGCGACATGATCGCCGCGACGCGGCCGAGCGGCTCGGCGGACCGCAGCAGCCGGCTCGTGGAGAAATTACGCGCGCGGATCCCGTCGGCAGGACGCGACCAGCCCACGCAGCACGAGGGCAGTGACGCGCTGCACGTGGCGCTGGAGAGTGGGGAGAAGGCGATGCAGACGCGGAGAGATGTGGCGGAGCAAAAGCAAGCGGCCAAGGACGACGACCAGCAACACGACGCGGAGGCCAACGAGCAGCTATGGAAGCGGTACGGCGGCGACGACGAGCAGGAAGAAGACGAGGACGAGGACGACGATCCGAGTGCCGAGCTGTACGACGACGAGGGCTTTGAAGGGTAACTCAAACACGAAAGGGGACTTGCGTTTTGGATTCCACCGTGCGACGGTCTCCATTGAACAAGGACGAAGGACTGACGCACCGCCCGCGAGTGAGTCAAAACCAAGCGTGTTTCGTTTCTATGTGTGTTCTTAGGTCTCCCCGTGCGTGGCCGCGGGCGTCGTGAAGGCCTCGACGAGCAGCTTGTGGCCGATGCGTGCGATGCGCTCGTGCACCGAGTTGACCTGCCGGCAACAGCCACACGCCGTCAAAGTCCAAGGTCTCCGATACAAACAAGCAAGTCATAGGCCACCAGTCACGTACGGGCTCGGCCGGGGCGACGACCTCGGCAGGTGCTGTGGCCGCGTCCTCCACCACGGGCTTCCCACTGGTGCGGCGACTGCTGTGGCGTTGGTGCTGCTGCTGGTGGCGAGGCGATCGGTCCGACGGCTCTTTCTCGCGTCGCAGGGGCTTTTGCTTGCGCTGCTTCTCTTGGTCCGCGCGCACCATCTCCTGGTGCAAATAGAAGAGCTGCTCAAAGGTCTCGCGCTCGTGCCACGGCGCGACGCGCTTCTTCCGCAAGTTCAGGCTCTGTCCGCTGGCCGTCTCGAGCTTCTTGAAGCCGCCCAGGTGGCGCGAGAGCTCGAGGAACAGGTCGAGCATCGCGCCGCCGTCGCTGCCAAAGACCGAGAACGCCGGCAGACACTGCAGCTTTTGCCAGTACGCGTCCATGAGCGCCACGCGGCGCGCGTCCTCGTCGGCGTCGTGGTGCCGCTGGTGGTGGAGGAACGCGCGCACACCGTGGAACGACGGCAGCGCCACGTCCTTCAACTCGTCCCCGACACCCCGCAGCTTGAGCTGCGCGTCGAAATCGCGCAGCTGCGCCGACGTCTTGGCAACGCGCCACTCGCACGCGTACTCGAGGATCTGCCACTGGGTCGGGTCGTCCCCAGCGACGCGCTCGCGCTGCAGCGTCCAGGCGACGCACGAGATCTCATACTGCCCCGGCTTGTGCGGGTCGCCGCTCGCCGGGTCGGCGTGGCGCGCGGTCACGTGGGACGAGACAAAGAGCTGCTCGGTGAACGCCGTGAGCTTGGCGTGGACCGCGCGCCGGTCGAGCAGCGGCGAGACTCGGGCCCCGGCATCGACGACCGACGCGGCGGCGGCCTTGAGCGCGCACAGCCACGCGCCCAGGCACGCGCGGCTTGCCTGTGCGTCTGCTTGACGGCCGTCTTGGTCATCTCGCGGCTGCTGCTCGGCGCACAAGTAGTGTTTCTCAGACGCCGAGGACGCCGACGCCACGCGGAAGACGAAGCGGCGCGTGTGCTCGACGGGGATCGCGGCGCCGGGGGGCGAAGCAAAGAGCAGCTCGCCGAGCTCGTCGGCCGTCGCGATGCCGGCGCCCGTGAGCTCGATGCGCGCGACGCGCTGCTGCTGCGTGGCGTCCGCAAAGAGCTCGAGCGTCTGGAAGTTGGCGTTGAGCCGGGCAAAGCGCCGCGTCCAGACGTTGCGGCGCGGCGACAGCGGCAACGCCAAGCGGCTGCCGCGTGGCGCCGGCGCGAGGTGGTCCAGGAAGCCCTCCATGGTTGTCCCCGCGGACGACGGGCAGACGAGGAATGGCAACCCGGGGGCGAGGCCGGCGAGGCGCTCGCCGCGCTCACACCACGCCAGGAATAGCTGCCCCACCTATACAACGATCCAGTGCGCACACGTCACATATATGGATGGCAACTTATCCTTGGACTTTGTACTTTTCAATCATCTCCTTGAGCAGCGCCTTGTTCTTGCGGCCCGTGACGCTGGCCTGCATAGCCCTGAGTCGCGCGAGCGTGTGCTTGCGGCTGTAGGAGAGCCCCGGACGATGGCGGTCGAGGAACTGGAGCAGCAGCTTGGTGATCGCTTTGTGGGGCTCGTCGGCGACCGCGCAGTTGGTCTCGAACCAGCCCATGAGCACGCCGTAGCCGGCGGCGCCCTCAAACGCCGACAACAAGGTCGAAGCCGTGGCCGGTGCGAGCCGGAAGGACGCGTCCAGCACGAAGATCAACTGCGCCTGGTCGTCGACGGTCAGCGACGTGTCGCCGTCGAGCCGCTTGGTGAGCTGTGTCATGGCCGACGCGTCGCGCACAGCGCCCGAGGGCGCGCATAGCTCCTGCGCGAGCGCAGCGACCACGTCTGACACCAACGGAAGCGGTGCGATGTGCGCTGGCAGTGTACGCTCGCGCAGTGGCAGCGGGGCGTCGTGGGCCGCGCGCTGGCCCGTGGCGCCCGTGAGTGGGTGCTCGCCGGTCTGCTGGATGAAGAGCTCGACCTGCTGGTGGAACTCGCGGAAGCGCGCCTGCACGGACGCGCTCTGGAGCACGATGAGGTTCCAGAGCTCTTCGTTCTCGTCGGCGGGCGCGCGCGGCGCCGAGGACGACGCAACGGCGACGGAGGAAGACGGCGTCGCCATCATCACCTCTGGATTCTGGCTGGAAACAAGGAGCGTTGGACGTTAAGAACGTAGAAATAAATGGGCGGGCGACATGTTAGGAACAGCAAAAGCCACTCGCTGGTCGAGTGATGGTCGTTGGACCAAAACGTTCGGTGTGGGGCTTCATGTGGCCAACTCGATGAGTTTTTGTCGGTCAATTAGGTGTACGTATCGGGTTACGTGACAGGCCTTGTGGGCGACTTAGAGAAGTTGGTGGGCGCTCTGGATTTCCAGCGTGCCACGGCTTGCTGGTGATCATGCTTATCCAGAACCAGCCAGCGCGCCAGTGGCAGACCGGCTTTTGCGAGGAGTGCTCGTTGGCAACATAACGTTGGCGCGCGTTGGTTTTATTCGGCGTGACCCGCAAACAGCTGGTGCGTGCGAACTTGATCACAGCTCCTGGAAACCAGCTGGTGCGGAGATGGATACAGTGCGTCTTGCCATTAGAAGCGCAACAAATATATACATTTCCCAAATCAAAAGCGTTTCAACTCTTCGTTTGGTTACAATAGAGTTCATGTAGATATTATAGGGTATGCATTATGAAAGGACAATTGATGTTGTGCCGCTCCTGATGGCGACACCCACTGAACAGTGTGGACGCAACACATCTTGGTGGAGCCGGATGTGCGAACGGCGGACGCAGAACAATCCGAATGTGTGCGGACGACGAGGCCACACCCGCCTGACGGGTGCTGTGACCGGATTGTCGCGGCCATCAACCGGATCGCAGTGGATTGATAGTCGACCTCCGGACCACACGGCGTGACCGGAGGCTTGAACCTCGGTGTGAGCATCCGCCACAGGGCAGGACACTGCGACAAGGCGGGAGTCGGTTGTCCCCACGGCGAGTCACGGTCGTCACGACCCAACGGAGGAAGACTGGCGACTGACCGTTCTTTGGATCTGCACTCAAGGCAGTAGCAGAGCGTAACGGAACAATCCAGCGTCCGCGGATCCGTTGGCACGGGCTGGGTCGATGCACTCGTGCGGGCGTTGGCGTTGGTTGTTGGCGCTGTGTGTTGGTCGTTAGTGTTGTGTGTTGGTGTTGGGCGCCGTGACTGCTCATCGTCAACGATTGAGCCACTACTGGTCCGTGTGCTCTGTGCGTCCATCGCCGCGAGAGTAATACTGCATGGCAGATGGACTGCGCGAAATCCTATAACATTCCGCTCGGGGGCGATGGAGACCCATGCCGCTTTCGATGAGGATGTCCCATCGCTCACTGACACGTTGAAGACGACGCAGTGAAGTGACGTACGTACAGTGAAGAAATCCTCAGCCGGCGTCACTCAGTGCGGATACGCTCTGCAGTGTGTCACAGCAAAGCACAATCCCCTCGTCCTTTTCAAATTTCCAACCTTTCCATTTCCAGCGCCGATGCCAACGCTACAGTAACGCCAACAAAGGATGCCAACACCAACGATCGAAAAAGCCGAGGATAACATACTCCCGACCACACCTTTGACGGGAACGCCCCCAGTACACTCGTGGCTGCTCCATTGTCCACAGCCCAGCGCTGCTAGCTTCGCTGGACCGACGCGTTTCGCAGCCAACAAAGTGAGACGGAGGAGCACTGCACGTTCCACCACGAGCCGTTTTCAGACGTTCGCTACTCGCGGTAGCATCGCCCACTTTGATGGACGCGCCTCGCACGATCGAGAGCGGGTCTCGTTCGGCGGACAGTTCGCTGGCCGAAGAAAGCACGGCAGCCACGAAGCCAGGGATCCCAAGCGCGGTGGCAAGCTTTCCGACGAGGCACTCGACGCGCGTTGCAACTGCATCCAGCTGGAAATGGCGATGTCAACAACACAAGTATCAAGTGCGAGTCGCTGTGCGCACGGTCAGCTGGGGCGACCCTCACTCAGCACGATCGATCGCCCCAACCAACGCGCCACCCGAGGTCTCAGGATCTGTCAAACATAAACCACACACCGGCCCGACAAAAGGACGACCCCTAATCGCTCATCGACCCGGATCACTTGGATGTGTGCACGGGACAGGCCATCGCCATTTCAACAGGCGGCCACTGGATTCTTCGACCACCCGTGGCCGCGCCCCGCCTGCGCGCCGCGAGCGGACGTTGCGTGGCGATGGATACGTTTTCGCGACCGTACATGTCGTAGCTCCTTGTGGCCGGGAGCGTCTCACTTCTCGTTCTTCCGCCGACCCGCGACGCCCTTCCTTCCCCGACCGGCGCGGACCTCCCTCCTCATCGCTCATGATCTTAGCGATGCCCCCCACGATGACCTCTCTCCCGCGCGCGCGTCCGCTGAGCCCCGCGCGCGCCTCCACGTCCACACCGGCGTCCACATCCACAGTTAGATACACGTCCGCACACAGCGCGCCCGTGCTGCCGCCGCTCACGACGCTCCCGTCGATCTCGCTGAGCCCGGCCAGCAGCAGCCTGCGCATGAGCGACAACGGCAGCCCGAGCCGCGGCCGCAGCCACAGCCACCACAGCTTCGTCCACAGCCACAGCCCGAGCCACAGTGTCCCGCCGCTCGGCGGCGGCGTGCGGCCGCGCGGCTGCCGCCGCTTGGGCTGCGCCAACTTTGCCAAGATCCAGGGTTTCTGTGCGGTTCACTACCACGACGGCGAGGACGCGGCCGCAACGACGACCACAACGACACCGACGACCACACCGACCGCACGGCTGCCGTCGCTGCGCATTGACCAACACCAACACGCGCTCGAGCGCCCCCGCCTGCCGACCATGTACTACGCCACCACCACCCCCCACCACAGCAGCCCGCTGTACGCGCCCGACCACCAGTTGTACCAGCCCCAGCAGCCCCAGCAGCCGCAGCTCCCGTCGCTGTCGCTGCGCCGTTTCTCCGAGCCGCCGACGCCACTCCACGCGCTCACGACACCGCTGCCACTGCCCGTGCCGCTGGGCGCTGCCACGCTGCCACGCGTGTCGCCGATGCACCGGCTGCGTGCGCCGTCGGACGATGCGTTCGCGCAGTTCCGCCGCGCCCAGCCCGCGCGCGCGGCCGTCCATGGGCATGGCACGCGCCCCCCCCACCTCGAATGGCACACCTCCCCGACGGGTTCCTCCCCGGCGGCGTCGCCCGTGGCGTCGTCGGCGTCCGCGTTGGCTGCCATGGCACCGGCCACGGGTGCCAAGGCGACCTGCCGGCGCGAGCACTGCACCAACGCCGCGCGCCGCAAAGGGCTGTGCATGGAGCACGGCGGGCGGCACTTTTGCAAGATGGACGGGTGCCACAAGTGCGCGCACCGCGGCGGCTACTGCATTGCCCACGGCGGCGGTCGGCGCTGCGCCGTGGCACAGTGCGCCAAGAGCGCGCAGTCGGGCGGCGTCTGCTACTCGCACGGCGGCGGCAAGCGCTGCGCGACCGACGGCTGCTCCCACGCCGCGCGCAGCGGCGGCTTCTGCATCAAGCACGGCAAGATGGCCAAGACCACGAGTGCCACGGCCGCGACCGAAGCCGACGAGAGCGAGTAAAGTAAAGAGAGAGGCAACCACGATATACAGTGTAGCATTAGTTTTATGACCCACCTCCCCCATCCACCACCACGTACAAAAGTACAAAGGCGCCTTACAGTGAACCCACTGTGTCCACCAGGCCACTGCTCAGGAGCACGTCGGCGAACGCGTCCTGCGTGTCCTGCAGCTCGCGCTCGCACGACACGTCGCGCAGCACGCGCCGGTGGGGCGCTGGCTTACAAGCGGTCAAAGAGAAACAGGCGTCGACGGCGCGCGCCGACGCGCTGTCCATGTCGTCCTGCGCGTCCTCGAGCGCATTGCGGCCGAGCGTGGGCGCCAGCTTCTCCAGCAGCACGTCCAACGACGCGCCAAAGCGCACCAACAGCGGCGTCGTGGCCACGCGCTCGAGCGCGCGCAGCTGCTGCGCGGCCGACGGCGCCGGTGGTGCGTCCGCCGCCCCATCCCCGAGCGGGAAGCCGTCGACCACCACGACAGGCGACGCACAGGCTGCCACGACGCCGCCCAGGCGGGCGGACATGGCCGCGCTCGGAGTGCCATGCACGTCCACAAAAGGAACCTGCAGCGAGCGGCATACGGCGCGCGCGGCCTCGCGGTAGAACGTGAGCGCGTGGCCGCGCACGGCGACGACCGCCGGCCGCAGCGCGGCCACAAGTGCCACGTGGGCCGCTGGCACGCGCAAGAACGACTCGACGCGCACGCGGATGGCGTGGGGTGGCGTGTGCAGTGTCTCCACGAGGGCTGCCAGCGGCGGTGCCAGCGCCGCGGCCTCGCGCTGGCGGGTCCGCTCGCGCTCGCGCTCTTCCTCCGAGTCGTACGCGTCGTCGCCGTCTTCTCCGTCATCTCTCCCAGGGCGACGCCGTTGGGGTGGCGGCGGCTGCGCCGTGCGCTGCTTGAGCACGACGAGCTGCGCCAATGCGTCGCCCAGCCGCGTCTGCAACGCACGCACATACGCGACCGGCGTGGCGCCACGGAGCAGCAGCAGGCAGCGTGGCGCCATGACGCCCGCGAGTGCGTCCAGTGCCACGTCCGGGGCGTCTTGGGACGGCGACTGCTGGTCCCGCAAGTCCACCAGCGCCGCGCCAAAGACGGCGAGTTGCTGCCGCAGTGCCACGGCGTCGAGTGCCGCACTGTCGCCCACTACCACGGCCACGCGCGTGGCAAGCAGCAGGCGGCGCAGCCGCGGACCGGGGGTGGCAGCTGCCACCACGCTCTGGATGGCATGCGGCGCCGCGCGTTGGAGAAGCGCTAGCACGGGCTCGAGTTCGGCGGTCACGTGGCCGCCCACAACCAGTACGGCGCGTGGCATGGCAACGTCGCGCAGCAACGCGTCGGCCTGCTCGGGGGTGCGTGGGAAGCCGCAGAGCACGACGCGGCGCGGGGCGCCACGCAGCAGCAGCACACGGCGCAGGAGCTTTGTATCCGTTACAGTGGCGGCGTCGATCCACACGTCGCCCAGCTGCGTGGCCGTGTGGCGCACAGCATCCAGGGCGTTCGCGCTCGCAGCAGTGGCAGTGCCAAGCACGAGCGTGATGTGTGGCGCCAGCACGCGTGCAAGCGCGTCTCCCACCGCCACGGGGTCCTCGCAGCGCACGACCGTGCCCCGCGCCTCGAACACTCGGCCCCAGTCGTCTTCACTGCCATCGCCACTGCCACTGCCACTGCCACTGCCATTGCCACAGCGCACGACGCAAGCCACACGGCCGACGCTGCGCTCCAGCGCGCGCGCGTCGAGCGAGCGCCACGGAAAGCCCGCGAGCACAAACTTGTGCGCCGCCGGCGCAAAGCCCACGGAGGCCGGGTCGGCGACCGCGCGGCGCAGCGCGTCGTAGACGAGCGAAGGCGCCAGCAGCGCGCGCGTGCGGTGCCACTGCGTGAACGCGCCCAGTGGGTCCCGCTCGCGGGCGATCTCGCGGGCCACGAGCGTGTCCCAAGTCAGCCACGCGGCGCCCATGTGCGCTGCCACGCGCTGCCACTCGCCCGTGGCCGTGGAGCCGTCGAACGCGACGAACGCGACCACGAGCGGGTCCAGTACGCTGCGGAAGAGCGCGTGCAATGGCGACGCGTCTCGCACAATCGCCGGAATCTGAAACGTGGCGCGTGCCACGAGTCCGTCGTCCCGGCTAGTGCCAGTGGTAGCACTCGTGGTCAACAGGGCGACGGCGCTAGGGCGGACGACTGCGTGCTGTGGTGGCACTTCCTCTTCCGGCTGCCAGTCAAAGAGCACGACGCGGCGTCTTCCTACGCTGACCACGTGGGCCGCGAGCGACGACTTGGCGACCGCGGGGACGTCCACAAACGCGTACCCGAGCGGCTCGACGCGGTCGCGCACCACCTGCTTCACGGACGCTTTCGTGGCCGCCGCCACGGACGCGTCCAGCACGATCGCGACGATGCGAGGGGTGTCGTCCAGGTCTTCACAGGCGTCGGATGGCTTTGACGTCGGCGTGGCCGCCACCGTCGCCTTGCCGCGGCGGCTGCTGGTCACCACCGGCGCGTCGTCGGCGGCGGCATCGGCCGGCGGCGGCCCACTCTGCCGCAGCAGCCACTCGCCGAGCCACCGACACGCCTCGAGTGCGCCGCCGCGCCACTGGTCATGACCCTGCGACTGCTGCATTGCCAGCAGCGCGTCGAGCCCGCGCACGAGCACCTGCTCGAGCGTGTCTTGCGTGGCACGTGGCAGCAGCGGCCTCTGCGCTCCCTTGGCGACCGCCGAGACGGTCTCAGCTGCCAGCGGAGCGTTCCAGGGCGTCTCCCCAAAGAAGAACCGCAACTCGCGGCGCGCACTCGCGGGCGCGTCACTGCCGTGGGTCGCGTTCTCGGTGCCATCCAGCCCAAAGCGCGCGCGCAGCGTCCACGGATGGGTCGCCCGGGCCACAAGACAGTTGGTGGGGCCCATGAGCGCGCGCCACGTCGGGATCGCGAGCTTCCGTGCGAGCTGCAGCGCCACGATCTCGCCGCTCGTCATGAACGCCGTGAGCCGCGCGAAGAACGGTTTGCCCGTGTGCTCGGCGTAAAAGGCCCCGGCCTGCGCCGGTGACAACCTCACGCGCGTGTGCTTGTCGATCGTAAAGCCCCACGCGCGGATCGCGTGGCAAATCGCTTGCACGGTCGCAGCATCGCGCGCGGCGTTGGGTTTGATGATCGCAAACGTCTGTGTGATCGCTTCGTCTTCCGGCGCGAGCGTCTCGACGACTTGGGCGTGACGCGAGACAAACACGCCCGTTTCGAGACACGTCGCGCCGTTCTCACGGGACTTGACGGTCTCGTCGACCGTCACGAGCGGCGCCGAGAGAAGCGCGCGGAGACTCTCGGGGAAGAAGCGCTGCGCGTGCGCGCTGGACGCCGGGCCGACCAACTGGCGCAGCGTCGCGTCGAGGTGGAACCCCACGACGCGCAGCACGAGCGTCGTGCTTCCTGGCGTCACGCAGCCTTGGAGCCGCGAGCCGAAGGTCGCTCGTCCGGCTGCCTCCGTGGCCGTCGGGTGGAGCTCGGCGGACGCGATCGCCACGGTCTCCTCAACGCTGAGTGACGCGCGTTCGCTGATGGTCGTGACCACGAGCCCGTGGCGGTGAAACGCCGCGAGCAGTTGGGCTTTGGCGTCGGGAATCGCCGACAGCAGCGGCGGGAAGAGCGTGACCACAGCACTCTCAAGTCGCGACGGCTGCGGCTGGAAGAGTTCGTGGCGCTCGCGCATGGCACAGTCGAGCGTCGCGCTGGCGTAGACGCCAGGGAAGTCGGCGTTGAGCCCGCACAGTGCGCGCAGCGGCCACGCCTCGACCGGGAGCCCTGCGTCAAGCGCCTGCTGCCGCGCGAGCGAGGGGTTCTCCTCCGGCCCCACGAGTGCCTGGAGCGTCGTGACGGCCGCGTCGGGATCCGCGTTCGTCTCGTGGAGCGACAACCACAGGACGAGCGTCGGGCCACGCGTGAAGCCGTCGAGAAACTTTGTGCGCGTGCGCTCGTCGTCCTCGGCACGGAGTCCGGAGAAGTACAGCCGTCGCAGCTGCGCCTTCGTGAGCTGCACGAGGCGCTCCTGGACGACCATGAAGCCGCTGTGCTGGAGCCGACGGCGCACGGCCGCCACGATCTGGCCGTCCGGAAGGAAGCACGCGGCTTCGTCGGCTAGAACACCTGGGAATAGCGATGGTGTGGGAGACCGAGAGGCGTCCCCACCAGCTCCAGGCGCTTCCGGGTCTCCCGTGGCGGCGGCTTCATTGTCGGCTAGTGGCGTGCTGGCGACGGGCGGGAAGCAGTAGAAGCCACTGGCAATCTCCGGCCGCAGATACAGCACCGTGAAGGGCGACGCCATGGCTCACTGGCTTGTACGACACAAATGAGCTCGTCGACCCGCCCTGTGAAGCGACGCGTCTTTTCAAGATCCAGACAAGCACGTCTTGGCATAGTGCATACATGTTATTACCCACGTTATGTCGGCCGAAAAGCCACTTCAACATCCTGCGTCGGTCTCACCCGTAGCGCTAATAGCGCTGCTGGTACAGCGCGAGGTTCGTGCGCCCGCACTGGCAGGGCGCACGCCCACACGCCCAGCAGAACCAGTGGCCGCGCAGGCAGCGGATGGCGTCGCAGCCGGCGGTCTTCTCGACGCCCACGCCGCACCGCGGGCACTGCTTCCAGCCGTGCGCGGCCACGGCCACGGCATACTCGGCGTCCGAGACCAAGTCCGTACGCCCCCCACTGGCACGCTCGTCCACAAAGCGGTCATAGGTCTTGAACTCGTCCCGCGAGAGCACGTGCTGGACGTAGTCGGTCGGAAACTCCTTTTTGCAGCAGTGGGCCGGCGCCATCGCGCGGTCGCGGACGCTCATCTTGCAGCGCGTCGTGACGCAGCGCACGCAGTAGACGTGGCCGCAAGGCATGACGCGCCGCTGCATCACGAGCGGCAGACCCTCCAGGCAGCACGAGCAATGCGGCGGCGGCTTGTCGTCTTGGTCCGGTTTTTCTTCCTCGTGGAGACGCCGCGCCTGCTCCATCGTGAGGCTGTACGCGACGGCCTCGTCCACGGTCGCCTGCTCTTCCTGTGCCTCGTAGAAGCGCTGCAGCTCCAGCGCCAACGCCAGATCCACAACCGCGTCGTCGTCGTCGTCCGAGGCCTCGTCCTCTAGGAAGGGCGGCGCCGATGCGACCGCGCGCGAGACGCCGACGCGTGCGTGGGCCATCGATGGCGGGAGAGAGAGAGAGAGAGAACGAACTCTTGTGTACGAGTAGTTTTCGTTCCCAAATCGGAAACTGAGGGAACTGGGCCCACCGGCACCGTGGTGCTATCCATCACAGGGCGCCAACGGGGAGGTCCACAGGCATCAAAACTCGAAACTAATAATCAACGTTCATCGTGGCTGAAAAAGGCCGTGCGAACCTTCAACGAACTCTTCAACGCTTTGGGCGGGCGACCTTCGGACGCGCTCGGGCGGCTCGGGCGGCTGGCGCTGCTGCCGGGGCGAGGGCCGCAGCCGCGGCCGCGAGACCCGCGCGTGTGGCGCCTACACCGCCTGGGACGCGTGCTCGTGCCAGCGCGATCAGCCCTGCGCCGCGGCCGTTAATCGCGGCGAGGGCCGCCTCAATGCCGTTGCCAGGAACACCACCAGGATCGCCACGGGCGACGCCGGGACCAAGGTGCAGCTGAAAGATCCTGTCTCTGGCGGCCGCGATGGCGGCGTTGGCGTTGGCAAAGGCGTTGGCGTTGGCGTTGGCAATGGCGTTGGCAGTTGGATTAGGCAGCGTGCCCGGCGGCACCCAGCCATAGTTCTCGAGCCGCGTGCGGCCGCACGTGCACGGCGCGGCCTCGCAGGCAAAGCA
>JAADXJ010000516.1:0-19699 GCA_023337735.1 Pythium biforme
CGCCTTGTTTCACAATCGAAAATAGCGACAGAAGGCAGGATCAATCACCTCACTGTGTGACTGCGTTTTCGCCATTCGCCAAAACATCCAACAGTCTTTGGCGTCTGGGGCGCTTCGAGAACACCCTGTGGACCACGTCGCGCCATGGTTGGCCACTGTACGCAATCAATAGCTGTAAATGAACTCAAGGCACGTAATTCCACCCATCAAACGACCCAGAGCCTCCAGTGGAGGACTCGACTTAGCGAGTATTCTTGGCGGTGCTTCTTGCATCTTGTCCGTGAAGCGCCTGTTCCCGATCTGACGATGTGGTCCACACCACGCAAAACCGGTTCTGGGACCGGTATTTCCCCAAGCCAAAATGTTGGTCCTTCCAATCAATGATGAGGGTTACGTTCCGACATCGTCCCTTCGAAGGTACGCTCCATCGCGTACCCACTCGTCCACCAGTCAAAAGCTCCGCCATCCCTAAAACGCCCCAAGCGACACTACGCCAACCCGTGGGACCAGCATGGCGTCCGCAGCGACGTCCTCCGCCGCAACGACCAGCTACTCGTCGCGCGTCGGTCTCAGCAAAGTCTGGAAGACCGTCAAGTCCCACACGGGCGTCTACACAGGCGGCAAAGTCGAGCTCTTCCACGACGCGCACGGCCGCGCGCTGCTCGCTTGTCTGCTCCACGACGACGTCGCGATCGTCGACGCCACGACCGGCGAGCTCCAGCGCACGCTCCAGCAAAATGTCGAGGACGACGAGGCCAAGGAGAGCTTCGTGGTCTTTGCCGTGCGCCCCGGCGGCAAGCAGCTCGTCACGGCCGGCCGGAACTTGCTGCTGCGCGTGTGGGACGTGGAGACGTTCACGTGCGTGCGCACGATCAAGGCCCACCAGACGCCCGTGTTGGCCATGGACTTTGACCCGTCGGGCACGCTGCTCGCGACCGGAAGCAGCGACCGCACGGTCAAAGTGTTTGACATTGACAAGGGGTTCTGTACCCATAACTTCCGCAAGCACGCGGGGATCGTCACGGTCGTCAAGTTCCACCCGGACGCCACGAAGCTCCAGCTCGTGTCGTGCAGTGACGACGCCACGGTGCGCGTCTGGGACCTGTACGCGCAGCAAGAAGTCGCGTGCATCTCGGACCACATGAGCCCGGCGACGTGCGTCGCGTTCTCCAGCGACGGGTACACGCTGCTCACGTCGGGCCGCGACCGCGTGGTCAACTTTTGGGACCTGCGCGACCAGAAGCTCCGCCAGACCGTCGTGGTCCACGAGGCCATTGAAGGTATCCAGGTCGTGCCCGAGTCGTTTGCCTGTGTGGCCTCGCGCTTGCCCAAGAAGGACAAGGACGCCAAGGCCATCTACTTTGTGACGGCCGGGGAGTCGGGTGTGCTCAAGCTCTGGTGCCTGAGCGGCGCCGGCGCGTGCGCGACGCTCGCGAGCCACGCGGCCGAGAACGACTCGCTCCAGTTCACGGCGCTGCTCGTGAGCGAGAAGCGCAAGCAGCTGCTCGCTGTGTCGTCGGACCAGAACTTCCTCGTGTTCAACGACAAGCTCGAGCGCACGACGCAGATCATCGGCTACAACGACGACATCCTCAACCTCAAGTACGTGCCCACGGCCAGTGGCGCGCCGTCGAAGCAGATCGCGGTCGCGACCAACTCGGACCAGATCCGCTTGCTGAACCGCGAGACCATGTCGTGCGAGCTGCTCTCGGGCCACACGGACATCGTGATGGCGCTCGCGGTCTCGCCGGACGGGAAGTGGCTCGTGAGCGCGTCCAAGGACCGCACGGCGCGTGTGTGGGACGTCGAGACGCGCGCGTGTATCGCGACGTGCCCGGGCCACACGGAAGCGCTCGGTGCGATCGCGATCTCGCAGAAGACGGCCCATTTTTCCATGGGACTGGCCTTTTTCGTCACGGGCAGTGCCGACAAGACGCTCAAGATGTGGAGCCTCAAGCCCCTCGCGCCGGCGTACAACACGCAGTCCAAGAAGGCGTTCGAGGTCAAGTCGATCGCGACGTTGAGCGCCGTCAAGGCCCACGACAAGGACGTGAACGCGTTGGCGGTGTCGCCGAACGACCGACTCGTGGCCAGTGCGTCGCAGGACAAGCTCATCAAGATCTGGTCGACGAACGACAACAAGTCACTCTCGCTCGTGGGCACGTGCCGCGGCCACAAGCGCGGCGTGTGGGCCGTCGAGTTCTCTCCGGTGGACCAGTGTATCGCGTCGGCCGGCGGCGACAAGACCGTGAAGGTCTGGTCGGCCAAGGATTTTACGTGCCTCAAGACCTTTGAGGGCCACACGGCGTCCGTGCTCAACGTGCAGTTTGTGTGCGCCGGCATGCAGCTCCTGTCGGCGGGCGCCGATGGGCTGCTCAAGCTCTGGACCATCAAGAGCAACGAGTGCGAGGCGACACTGGACAACCACATGGACAAGATCTGGGCCCTTGCGGTCGCCAAGGACAGCTCTGAGATAGTCAGCGGCGGCGCCGACTCGACGATCAATGTGTGGCGCGACTTTACCGAAGAGGAAGAGCAGACGGCGCAAGATGAGCGTGAGAGCAAGATGCTCAAGGAGCAGGAGCTCTTCAACTGCCTGCGCAACGACAAGCTGCTGGACGCCGTGCAGATCGCTTTCGAGCTGGGCCACCCGAACCGCCTCTTGCAGATCCTCAACGACCTGCTCAACGGCCCGCGCAGCCAGGACTTTCCGACGATCCCGGGCTCGGGCAACGCCGGCGTCAAGCCCGACTTTGAGACGTTCTCGCCCGAGCAGATCTTCGCCAAGGTCGTCACGAGCCTCACGACGGAGCAGCTCAAGACGCTCTTTGACTGGGTCAAAGAGTGGAACACGAACGCGCGCCACACGGGCGTCACACAGGTGCTGCTCTCGACCGTGCTCCGCGAGATCCCGCCGCAGAAGCTCAAGCAGATCGAGAATTTCGGACGCACGCTTGAGGCGCTGATCGCCTACAGCGAGCGCCACTTCCAGCGCGTCGACCGCATGCTCCAGAAGAGCTATCTCGTGGACTTTAGCGTCGTCTCGATGAAGAACCTGCTCCCGCAGGCCGCCGAGCTCGCCGTCGATGAGGATGACGATGCGAGCTCCGACTCGGAGGGCTCGGAGAGCGAGTCGCGGACCAAGCGCAAAGCCGGCCGCAGCGCGCGCCCGGGTCTCGCCAAGAAACTGCGTGCGTAAATAGAGTTTTATCCCCTTTCATCATCCGTTGTGTTCGTACGTTGTTATCGCTTGGTGGCGCCTTTGCTCGCCTTGGGCTGTTTCTTGGGGTCTTCTGGTTCTACGAATCCGTCGTCCGGTAGATTTTCATGACCGACAGAAAGAGCTCTTCGAGCCCAGCGTCGCGACACAGCGCCGCGGCCTCGGACATGGCTGTCTCGGGGAACTCGCAGAACGCTCGTGGGAGTCGTCGCAACTCATCTAGCTCCATCGCCCCCACGTCTTCGGTCTGCTCGCCGCGCACGACCATTTGCTTCCAGCGCAGGTGCTGGAGACGCCGTACGTACTCCTGCACGTGTCGCTCGTCGCCCTCGACCACCACGACGCCCGGCCAGCCGATCTTGCTGAAGCCGCCGAGCTGTAGCTCGCGCGCAAACTCCTGGACGACGCGCCGCTTGGTCGACGCGATGATGTGGTGGAAGTAGATCGCGCGGCGGCCTAATCGCCGAACCGCGGTCTCAGTCTCAGTTGAAAACGCTCTGGTCTCCTCCGGCTTTGCTCTCGAATCGTCTTGGGCGATGGCCGCGTGGAGCTGATCGGCCATGCACTGGTACAGTGGCAGCACGACGAGCTCGCGGTCGGCCTGGGCCTTCGAGGCGACGCACGCGAGGTGCGTCTGCAGTTGCTCCATCAGCGCACGCGGCAGCGACGCGCAGCGCACGACAAAGCGGACGCGCGCGCCAAGCGGGTACGCCGCCGGGTACGCGATCTCGAGCTCGGGCACGTAACCGCGCACGGGCAGCGTCGGGAACCGGATCGTGTACTCGAATTTGGGAAGCGGGGTCTTCCCGTCGCGTGGACAAAACGAGAGCGCGCGCTCGTGCTGGTCCTTGAGCGCCGCGTCGAACGTGAGCTCGCGCGCGTCTGGGAACATGCTCTCCACGCACGCAAACTCGTCCAACTGCAGCTGCTGCGCCTCCCGCAGGAGGGTCATGGCGTCCATCGTCGGCGTCCGCTGCTCGTGACAAGGAGTCGACGGTCTCAGCGACGCTCAGTATTCATGATGCCGTTGGGGACAAAGTGCTTTTCCGTGTGACGTGTGAGAATGTCATGTGTGACTTGGGCGACTCGCATCCTTTCGACATGGTCCATTTTATTATAATATTTATTGACAACCGCTCGTACCAACCTCACGGCGTGACGGAGAAGAGCTTGGTGATCTCCTCGAACGAGCGGCCGCGCGTCTCGGGCACTTTGGCGTAAATGAACGCGATAGACGCGGCCGTGAGCGAGCCGTACACGAGGAAGGTCGCCGACATGCCTGTCCCAAAAAAGGCCCGAAATGTGAGTGTGAGTAGGCGAGGGGGCAACCTTTGTCCGGTCGGCCGCGACTGAACAGCTAGCTACGTACCGCAGACCTCAAAGATTGTGAGCAGCGTCTGGTTCACGAGCGAGCTGCCGAGCCAGTACACGGCGAACGTGAGCCCCATGCCAACGGACCGCAAGTCGTCGGGCAGCACTTCCGAGCTGATCACGAACATCAGCGGCGCCCAGCTCAAGTTCCACGCGTAGATAAATAGGTACAGCGTCCAGATGCCCAGCGTCTCACTGGACGACGCCGAGGCGCCATCTCCAACGGCAGACGGCGCAAGCGTTGCGACGGCGCCACTACCAGTGTCTTGTGCCGTGTTGAGCCCCCAGAAGCACCACGCAAAGAGTAAGTCGGCTGTGAGCATCACGATTGATCCGACGAGCAGCAGCGAGCGACGGCCAACGCGGTCGATGACCGCGATCGCCGTGCACACGCCCGCGAGCTTGGCCACAGCGACACCGAGCTCTTTGGAGACGCCGCTAAACGACGAAGATTTCGATTTGCCTCCGATTGTGCCCGTGCCCAGCGAGTCGATGATGTAGCTCGAGTAATACAGCATGGCGTTCGCACCCGTGACGGTGTGCGCGACCGCGACCAGCAGGCTCAGCACCACGCGCCTCCGCGCGATCTCGTCGGTCGCGATGAGCCGCAGCGCGTCCCACAAGCTCGTCGAGATGCCCTTGGTCGCGAGCTGCACCTTGATCTGCGCGTCGGTCTCCTCGACGTTGCGCTGCGGGAACAACCGCTGCAGCACGGCGCGGGCTTCTTGCGAGCGATCTTTCTGCAGCCGTGGGAAGCACAAGGTGACGGGTGAGTTCGCTGGAAGTGGGCGGGTTCCCTAGGATACTCATCGACTCACCGTAATGAGCCATCGCGGGGACTCGGGGGCAAAGGGCATGCCAGCCTACTCGTCGTACCAATACACAAAAGTCAGTGGAATCGAAATTGGTCGCATCGCATGAAATGTGCTGTACCGCGTAGCGTACCAGTTGCACGAGCGGCGGGATGAGCGTGACGCTGAGCATCTTGCGCCAGCCATCGACACTCGCTTTGAGCGACGCGCTCACGGCGACCGAGACCAGGCAGCCCACACACACCATGACTTCGTTGATGGTAACGAGCGCGCCGCGGTGCTCGGGTGCAGCGATCTCGGCGACGTACGTCGAAACACACGGCCCGCTGCTGCCCACGGCCAGCCCCGCGAGGAAGCGGCCGAGCAGCATCACGAAGAGCGACTGCGCGAACGTCATGCACAACGAGCCGGCGAGGAAGAACGCGCTCGTGACGATGATCGCGCGCTTGCGGCCCACACGGTCGGCCAGCACGCCGCCAGCGAGCGAGCCGAACACAGCGCCGACCATGAGAATGCTCACCACGGCCTCGGCGCTTTCGGTCGTGAGCGCAAAGGCCTCGTGGATCAGCGGCAGCGCGACCACCATGACGCAGAGATCGTACCCGAACAGGAATCCGGAGATCGCGCTCAGCGCGACCAGCGCGACTTGCGCACAAGGAACTACCGAGCGCGTGGATGGCTGGTCGTGGTGGCTCGGATTCAGCATCGCGATCGCGATATGAGGGCGAGGAGCGGCGGCCTCGTCGTCTTCATTGTCGCCAGCGGCGTCGAGATCCACCGAGCGGCGCCGACGCTTGTGCACCAGTACGGAAGCGGGGACGCCGGCCGTCCTGTCCTCCGACGTTGCCGGAGCAGTGTCATCGCCTTCCTCCTCGGCGTCGTCGCTCGCGGGCAGCGCCGTGTCGCGCAGCGAGACCCGCGGCGTCTCGAGCTCGAGCTGCTCGTACTTGGGGAGCCCTTTCGTGGCCTTGGCGATCGAAGAGCCGCTGGATGCAAGCGTGTCGGCTTGCATTATTTCCTAGCTTCCGTGTATGTGAGTGTAAGAGAGCGCAAGAGAGATTCCCGCAGAGGAAGCGCAGCGAACGCCACGAAGATGCAGCAAACGGCGATCGGCAATCCGTGCCGTGTCGATGACGATGGCCGCTCTTTTGTAGCGGACGAAACAATCTGAAGCTACTGCCACCACCAGCTACAAACACAACGTTTATTATAGCCAATGAAAAGGGGTTAGACATGTATTTCAGCCAATAGGATTGGTTGGAAGCTGCAAATGTGTGTAGATGGTGGTCTGAGATGTGTTCCCCGAACCGTTCCCGCATCGCCAGAATGTTTGACATGGGTTCGGATATTCGATTAGTCGTCGTCGCCTTGCGCGCTCCCGCTCAGCGGCGATGCAACGGACGCCAGAGCGCAAAGGAAGGAGCGCTTCGTGTCTTCACAGTGACACTTGGCGTTCGCGCACTGGACGCTTCGGGTGTCGACGTAACGGCGGTCGTCGTCGCGTGGCGCTTGGCGCGCTTGCGTTTGCCTGCCTTTTTCGCAGTGGGCTTACCTGCCGCTGCGGGGCCCGTGCGTTCTTCGACTACGGACGTCTCTTCTCCGCCGTCATCCGTAAAGGACTCATCGTCAGCATCCGCAACAGACTGCTCGCCTTCCGGCTCATTGTCCTCATCATCGAGGTCGCCCAGGCGCTCCTTCTCACGTTGAGCCGCCGCGATCGGCTCGAACAGGTACTGAACGTACACACAACAATCCATTTCGCCATTGTTAGCACACATTGGCCTCTCAAGACGGGCTTAATCCCAGTGGAAAGGAACAGGTTCGTACCTTGCTGCGGTTCACGACAAACTCATAGGTGATACAGAGCTCAGCCTCGAAGGCCTTGGCCTGCGGGTCCGTCGTGCGGTGGTTGTACCCGGGAAAGTTACGCAGGTTGAACTTGCGGCGCTGCTTGAGCACAAAGCCCGCGGCTTTCGCTTGGTCCTCGACGAGCCAGTTCGAGTACGGTGGGCGGTTCTTGAGCGTGATGTGCACTTCGCCGGCCTTGACGAGCTTGTCGCGCGCGCTCTCGAAAAACTCAAGAAGCAAAGCGCGGTTGATGTGAACGCGCTGCTGGCCCGTGTGCGGGAAGTTGAAGATGATGTACTTGAAGAACGGTGAGATCTTCACGCCGGCTTCCTGTGCGCGTCGCGTCAGTGTATGGAGCTTCGTCGCGTCCACGCTGTGGAGCACATGCGCGCCCGCTGCGCACACGGCCGTGATGCAGTCCGATGCGTTCGAGTACTTGGCGCGCACTTTTGACTCCGAGTCGTACGACGTCGCCACGAGGTTCTTCCCTCCACTGCGGTGCGCGACAAGTCCCTTGGAGAATGTAAAGTCTATTCCAACAGCAAAGAGCGAGTGCGTGAGAGATCGTCATTCGCGAGGGAGGAGGAAGAGAGCGACAAATGCGTCACACGTACCGCCGTCGCCGAGCACGAGGATCTCTTCCACGAGCGAGTACAGCTTCTCGACGGCGCCGCCGCCACCACCGCCACTCGCGTGGTCACCTGCTTTGCGCTTCTTGGCCGCGTTTCCGCCGCCCGTTTGTGCCTTACGCTTGCCCATTTTTGTAGCTTTTCGTGTGTGTGTCAATCAGTTGGCTGATGGAGGTCACCATCTACTATCCTATCTCAGTGTATACCAATGAAACACGTTGATTCAGTACATGTTGAAGCAAATGTTACATCAGTAGACTCGGGAGAGCGGACGGTCGATGTGGAAGCAGATATCTTGAGAACGCTGCCTGCCGCCTTGGCTTCGTTCAGGTCCACTTTCATTGCATTCTCACGTTGTCTCTCTCCCTCCCGTCCTTTGCTGTATTTGGCGGTGGCCCCAATGGCTTGCCATTTAGGTGAACCACACACTTTTGACGTCGTCCTGGCCAAACATCTTCTTGCAAGTCGGGCACTTGCGATTCCGCGAACGCAGGTTGCTGTCGACGCACTCTCTGCAGAACAAATGCGAGCACTTGGAGATGATCACGTCCTTGTGGCGATCCTGGCACACAGAGCACTTGAGCTGTTTCTGCAAGTCTTGGAGTTCAAATCGCTCGAGCTCGTCGAGTCCACCACCCGATTCGCCCGCACTATTGCCGTTGCCCGCAGCAGCACGAAGCGCGGCAATCCGTTTCTCGTAATCGGTCTCCTTCTTGCGGTAACTTTCGCATTTCTCGCACGGTCGTGACTTGTCCTGTAGTACCTGACGCTGTTTGTGGTTTGCTTCAGCCTTATACATCTGCCTCGCAACATCTGCTTCTCGGTCGGCCTTGGCCTTGTCGGTAGCAATAGCATCTCGTTCAGTCTGAAGAGTCTCTAATGTCCGCTTAAGCTCAGAGAGCTCCTGCTCGGCAGCCTTTTGCACTTCCTACAACACACAGGTGAATGTTAGCGTTGCTAAGTTGGAAAAGTCCCACCGCAAGCTCGCGAACCTTTGCTGCTTCCAAGACCGCCTTCTGCTGGGTGTGGACATATTTGAGGGAGCTGACTTGTAAACGGACAGTCGCCAACTCTTCAGTTGCGTGTAATCTGGCGTCCGTCTCCCTCGCGAGATCCGACTGCATCTTCTTCGCAGATTGTCGCTTTTCTTCAAGCTGCTTGAGTACCTTCTTCTTCGAGTGGCGGCTCGACTCGACTTCTTTGCCGAGCGCTTGAATCTCGGCAACGAGCGCATCGTTTTCATCCTTGAACGCATCGTGGTTAGCGTTTGCTGTTTCCAACGCAGCGAGCGTATTCTCTGCTTCGGCTTTGGTTTTCGAATGATCGGCTCGCAAATCCTCCAGCTTTTTGAGCGCTTCAGATTCACGTTTCAAGGCTTCTGCCAGCTTTGTGTCACTCGATGTTCTGTCGTTACAGTACCAACATGTTAGCTAGTGATTCACGGCCCCGCAAGATACGCGTCACCACGTACTCGAGTGATGAAGTCAGCAGCGCTACGCGCTGTTTTAGCTCATCACGCTCCACTTCTACGAGTTTAAGGCTTTCACGCAGATCAACGATTTGCTCGGTTTCTGCGTCCTGCCTCTCTCGCTCCCCTCGTGTTTTCTCACGCTGAAGCTGCTCTTTTAGACCGTCCGCCTCGCGTTTCAATGACTCATGTTGCGACTTTATTTCCGTGAGCTGCACGTAGTAACAAAGACATGTCAGCAACGTTGGCCCGCACTCGACACACGAACACAATACGAACCTGGTCTCGGTACACTGAGAATGAGGCAAGCTTGTCACGTAGAGCCGTGCTTTTTACGACCAGCTCGTTGAATTTCGACTTGGTCTTGGCAGCATCGTCTTGAATTTTGTCGAGCTGACCTCTCCACTTCTCCTCAACCTGGCGTTGGTGGTCGACGTCCTGGAGCCGAGAGGCCGCTAGCTCAGCGGCCAAACTCGATTTCTCTTCTTGCAGTCTTGATACAGTGGCCTCGAATTCTTGTTTCAGGCGCGCTTCTTCTTGCTTGCACTATTTGTTATTACGACCACATCAGCTCACTTGGGTCGTAAAATGGACAGATCCTCAAACCCACAACGTACCGCAGTCTCAACAGCTCTCAGGCGGTTCAGTTCGGACCGCGTCGACTCGACATTTTGTCGTTCCTCCTTCAGCTTCTGCAGCAGGATAGCTTTATCGGCGTTCAACTGGCGAATAACCTCACGGTCGACGGACGGCTTGACCTCCGGGTCCACGAGCGTCACTCTTTTTTCTCCCGCACGTTGGTGCGGCTCCTTCGCGTCTCCATCTTCTTCACCTTGATCTGTTCGCGCAGCTCCGTTCTCAAATTTTACACCGTTCGTAATTTCAGCTGCTGTTGCACTCTCATTCTTCTCGACAAGATCCTTCAGTCGGTCATATGCTCGGCAGGCTCGATGTCGCTCCACTTCCTTTGCCTCTAAATCCGCTTGCATGTCAGCAAGCTTGTGTTTCATCTGAATAACATAAAAACCGAGCGAAGTCAGTATCGTCACCCTGCCCGCCCATTTCGTGTGGATGATCACAACCGACGTACCGTTTCCAAATCGTCCTTGAGTTCGAGCACCTGTGCCGTTGCCTCGCGCTTTTGTTCGACCAGTTCCTTAAATTCCAGTTGCTTCGAGGTACCAGTGCCCACGGCCGCTAGTACTTTCTGCAGTGCGTCCATCACTCGCTGCTGTTCCTGCTCTAAGGTCTGCTGTACGTCCTTTTCCTTCTCGTTCAAGATCTCGGACGAAACGTCCAGCACGTCTTCCTCCTCCTCATGGTCCGTTGCATCCTTCGACTCGACCACGTTGTCGCCTCGACGCACCGCCAAGAACCACTCAGGTAACGCTACCGTGACCGCGTCACTCGGTAGCCGCAGCACACCGAGCGACTCGGTCTTGGCAACTACTTCTCGCCACGCGTCGGCGTCGGCGAGACTCTCGACGTGGAGCACGCACGCCGCAGTGCCCAGATCATCCACGAGCTGCACCCACTGGCGCTGGATGCAGCGGAACGCGCGCTTGGCCACGGCGCCTTGCCGGAAAAGCGCTTCGCACTTGTGCGTGAGGAACGCGACGCGGCGGTTCTTCTCGAGCAAGTCCAGCGCCATCTCCTTGTTCTTGTGGCGCACCGACTCGAGCGAGTTCGGATTCGCCTACACACAACGCACACAACCTACATTAGTCCCCATCGTGTCTACATATCCACATCCTCAATAGCAGCCCACACGCACCTCGGGCGGCTCGTCGTCTTCGAGCTTGAGCTTCTTCACGGGCGAGTGGCCGTCCGCGCCGCCGGCGCTGCCGTTCATCTCGCGCCGCTTGCGCGCACTCCCGACCTCCGCCATGTAGACCCGCTTCTGTCCCCCTCTCTATACTGATGCCTGCACACTCGAAGGGGGTATGGTGTCCGTCGTATACTCCTTGTAGGGACCGTGACCGTCGAGCTCGTTTCCCTTCAGGTCTTCCTTCGCGCATGCACTGGGGAAACCCCACCAAGAAGCGAGCCTGGGAGCCTAAACTATTTACGTGCCGCATTGTGTAAAAATCCAAAATCCAGGGTGTAATTACGGTTTAGAAACGGTGTGGGCCACACCAAATGTAGCCATTTGGGGCCAGAGATCAGATCCCGAATACGGCTTCGACGCTTTCGACGCTCATGGCGAGCGCACTTACGATGATGATCGTGGCCATGGAGAAGATGATGAGCGACGGGCAGTTGAAGCGCTGGATCGCGCGCTCGAGGCACACATGACCGAAAAGCGTCGCGACAAAGCCCACGGGCAGCAGCACCTTTGCAAACGTGAAGCTCAGCGAGCCCAGCATGACGTAGTTGAACGACGCCACTGCACATACGCACACATCCTCCCGTTAGAACACCCCAAATACCCCAAACGAGCGCAGCCGCGCTACGTACTGGAACTGGAGAAGAGCACGGTGGTCGCGGTCATGGCGGCGGCCGCGGACGGCCCAACGCCGAGCTCGAGCATGAGCGGCGCGTTGATCATGCCGCCCCCGATACCAAACATACCCGAGACTGTACCGGCGCCCATGACGATCAGTGGGAAGTACTGCACCGACTTGGGGTTCCACTGGATCTCGCCTGGCGTGAGCACGTAGCGCGGGTTCTGCTGGCGGTAGAAGGTCGCGATGATGTTCTTGTAGGCGTAGTGAGAGTACACGATGAGGAAGATCGACGGCATGAACGAAACAAGCCCAGAGAGGAATCCGCCGGGTGCGAGCCCGATGATGCTTGGGATTTGCGGCGAGCCGGCGATGAGGTTCAGCGCGACCACGCCAGCGAAGAGCAGGAACATCGAGCCGACTTTGCGCCACGGGATCACGGCCTCGTAGCGCTGTTTCTATTGCGGTAACCATGACATCAGTTTTCATACATGCAGCACAGCACCACGTCAACAAAGTCATACCGAGTTTGCGTTGGTGTTGAAAGTTGCGCCGATCAGAGGCGAGCGTTCCTGGTCGCCCCAGCACCCCCAGTGCTCACGTTGTCTCGCCTGGATCGCCTTCGCGACTGTGCGCTTGCCCATGATCACGAGCAGCACCACGAGCAGAACGGAGAGCAGCCACGATGGCAAGACTGCGTTCAAAAACGTGCCAAAGCCCGCGCCCACTGCAATACATGGTTAGCACTTCAAAGTACATCCGTCGCAGGCGCATTAATCCAAATCAATCGTACTCAGCAGCACGGGTTGCATGACTAGCACAAAGTCCCAGTCAATGAGTGGCTCCGTGGAGTTGGAGCGCGACTTGCGGATGTTGAGAAGAAAGTTGGCGATAGCTGCAACACCACAGAAAGTACACTGGAAGCGTCAGCGGTAAACCACTTCCTGACGGTTCCGGCTTCATCTACTTACAGCCGCCGACGATCGTGATGCTCGAAAGCGGAATCGCGATCTGCACGCCGAACACAAGAAACTCTTGATCAGTATTCCTCCTTTTCATTGAGAAGGTGACTACTGTAAGCAAAGTACCTTGGGGTCGAGCCCCATGATCAAGATGTAGATCGGGTCCAAGACACCGCCGCCGCCGGTGCCGCCGCCGGCCGCGATGAACACGACCAGCCCCGCCAGCGCGATCGCGACGATCTCATGCTTGGCGTACGGCAGCGCCACTTGCGCGGCTGCGTCTTGTGCCGGCAGGTCCAGCTCCTTCAGCGGCGGCGCGCTAGTGGGATCGCCGCGCAGGTTCGCGCTGTCCGCAGCGACACCTACGACCAGCGCCACCGCGGCCAGCAGCGCGAGTAGCAGCAGCGCCCGTCTCACACGTCGCATGGTGGTAGTTAGGTGGGTCCTAAGGATGAGCGGAGGATCACGCGTGCGTGCCGGTTCTCGCGAGATGGCGACTGGCCCGCCCCGTGGTGGTGGAGTTGAATCTCTCTCTGTGGCGAAACGGAACCGCGTCTTCTTACGTGCCTGGATCGTGTCTGATTCTATGGTTTTAGCCAATGGATATACTTCAACACTGAATATTGACCAATGAAAAGAGCGGATTAGTCCACATCAACCGTCGCGGCGCTTCTGGCCGCGTGGATTGGACAAGAGAGACTGCGTAGTAGTTGGTGTTTTCTACGGATCCGCGAAGAAGAGCGCGCGGACGCTCTCGACCGACATGCCGACCGTGCTGACGACCAAAATGACGGCCATGGAGAAGATGATGAGCGACGGGCAGTTGTAGCGCTGCACGGCGCGAAAGAGCACGGCGTTGCCCAGGAACGTCATCGCAAAGCCCACGGGCAGCAACACGCGCGCGAGCTCGAACTCCACGGCGCCCTGCACAAGAAACTGCACCGACACGACTACAAGAGCAACCATAGCACTGCTTCAGTACTGGAACAGACTACGTCGAGCGAATGCCGAGAGGAGATACGTACGCAGGCTCGAGAAGAGCACGATGGTCGCGGTAATCGCGGACGAGGCCGTCGGGTCGACGCCGAGCTCGAGCAGCAGCGGGCCGGCGACGATGCCGCCGCCCAGTCCGAACATGCCGGCGACCACGCCCGCGAGCATCGACACGAGCGGGAACGTCTGCAGCAGCCGCGGCGTCCACTACATCAACAGCATTGGTGAGGGGGCAGGCAAGCTCTTGTGTGTGGTGTGGTGGATGAGACCGTACCTTGACTTCCTCGTCGGTCACGACGTGGCCGGGGGTCTGCTGGCGGTGGTAGGCCGCGACAATGTTCTTGTACGCGAAATGCGTGAACGCGAGCAGAAACAACGCCGGCAGCGCCGACGCGATCGTGTGGGCCCACGAGCCGGCGCGGAGCCCGACGATGCTCGGTGTCGCTGCCGAGCCGGCGATTAGGTTGAGCAGGATGACAGTGATCAAGAGACCAAAGAGCGTCGCGAGCTTGCGCCACGAGATGTCCACGGGCAGCTGCGCAGTCGTAGTGGACGGAATCTTGGTCAGCAGCGACGCTGCATCGCCCTCGTTACGACTGAAAAAGTTCCAGGTCTCTTTCTTGCTCACGCGGATGGCTTTTTGGAGCGTGCGATAGCTCGTCACCACGAGCAGCGCGACCAGCAGCACGCACAAGAGCCACGACGGCGCGATGCGATTCACGAACGTACCCACGGTCGCACCGACTGCGTGTTGTACAATATGCATCGCGTGTCAGTGCGGTCATGGCGAAGAAGTCAGCCAGGATATTCACAACAGTTGCGTACGCAGGAGGTTGGGTTGCATGACGAGGATGAGATCGTAGTCGATCACGGGCTGCGACGAGTTGCGTCGCGTCTTGCGGACGTTCAGGATGAAGTTGGCCACGGCTGTGCATACACACGCACTAGTTAGCGTCCTCTTTTCCTTCCGACGCGTACAGGATATGGAATAGTACCGCCACCCGCGATCGTGATGATCGACAGCGGGATCGCGCGCTTCGGGTCGAGCCCAAGGATCAGAATGTAGATCGGGTCCAGCACGCCGCCGCCGCCGATGCCGCCGCCGGCAGCCACAAAGATCACGGCGGCCGCGAGCGACACCGCCAGGATCTCGTGGTGCGCGCCGCTGGCAACGGACGTGACGGTCGCTACGCCAGCGGCCGTCGCTGCAGGGAGTTCATCCAAGGTAGCGCGCAACGTGGCATTGGCATTCACGCCGACCATAGCGGCGGCCGCACCGGCGATGGTGACGATAGACGCGAGGCGGGGCATGTTGATCCGGACGAAGCAAGAGATCGAATGGTGTGGTCGTGGTGTTTGCATGCCGCCTCTGTGGTCAGGACGCATGGCTTCGTGATGCGGCGGCGGTTCAGCACGAGCCATGCCGGATATCACCAATCGCATGGCTCCATTCCACCACGTCGCAGACTCACTCCGCTTAAATACGAATGGGATTCACATCAAGTTAAGAGCTTTTGGTCGCACTAAGTACGAAATCTCAACACTTCGGAAAATGATGCTCGCAAGCGTGCCGTACGCGGCGCCGCGGTGGGCGACGGCGGCGCTGCGCGCTGCGCCGGCGCAAAAGCTGCGCATGGGCCACTTTCCGACGCCCATTTTCCCGTTCGAGCCGCCGGGTCTTCCTGATGGCGTCAAACTCTTCATCAAGCGCGACGTACGATGATCTTTTTTCCTTGTGTCAACTTGGCAGGAACCTCAAGATCTTCGCCGCCTTGTTCTTTCTCTTTCTGCAGGACTTTAGCGGCTTCGAGACGTCGGGCAACAAGATGCGCAAGCTCGAGTTCATTTTCGAGGACGTTCTGGCACAGAAAGCCGACTGCGTCGTGACCTGCGGCGGGCTTCAGAGCAACCACTGCCGCGCGACCGCGGTCGTCGCGCGCATGCTCGGGCTCGATGCGTACTTACTGCTGCGCACGAACAAGCCGGACGAGGACCCGGGGCTCGTCGGAAACGTGCTGTTTGACCGGCTCATCGACGCCAAGATCATCCAGATGTCCCGGCAGGAGTACGGTCGCTACGGCAGCCAGGCCATGATCGAGGTAGGGGATGTATGTGATCCTCGCACAGCGGATGGACTGATGTGGCGTGTGTCCGGTCGTTAGAAAACGTGCGAGCGTCTCCGTGCACAGAACCGCCGGCCGTACGCGATCCCCGTGGGCGGCAGCAACGGGCTGGGCACATGGGGGTACCTCCAGGCCATCGACGAGATCCATGCGCAGCTCCAGGAAGCGCACCTCGAGATCACGGACCTGGCCTTTGCGTGCGGCTCTGGCGGCACCGCCGCAGGGTTGGGCGTCGGCGCGTACCTCCACGCGACCCACGAGTCGACCAAAGACGCAACAGTGTCGCTGCGGTTCCGCAGTGAGGGAAAAGCCAAGTGCCCCGTGCACGCCTATATTGTGTGCGACAACGACGCGTACTTTTACGACTACATCGACGCCAAGATCTTGCCCGAGATGGGCGCGGCGCCGACGCTCTCATCGCGCGTGTTCCTGCAGATCACCAACGCGCAGGGCACTGGGTATGCGCGCAGCACGGGCGCTGAGCTCGCGTTCATCACGAGCGTCGCCCGCAAGACTGGTGTCGTGATGGACCCAGTGTACTCGGGCAAGGCGCTCTACCACCTCATTCGCGAACTCAACGAGACGCCCGAGGTACTCTCCAAATCTCTTCCAATAAGTGGCTTGCTCGTGTGTTTCTTGGAGGCTGACACATCGAATTGCTGTGCATCTTAGAAATTTGTCGGCCGCTCGATTCTCTTTGTCCACACAGGTGGCCAGTTTGGCCTGTACGACAAAGTCGACCAGCTTCAGAACGTCTGCGACGAGAACCCCGTCGAACGCTTCGTCTTGGACGCCTAGCTAGGCAGCGATCTTCTCCTATTGACGAGAATCGATGGGGTTGTTTGATTCTTGTACTGCGCTGTGGAACCCCTCTCACATCTTGAGCAGTGCGCCTTCCAGCAGGTCAAAGAACGGTCCGTTGGCGTCGCCCACGAGTTCCTCAACCGTGCCGCACTGCACGATCCGCCCGTCGTCCATGACCACGACGCGGTCAAAATTGAGGATGGACTCGAGACGGTGCGCGATGGAGATGACGGTCGCACCGACGAACTCGCGCTGCAGCACGCCTTGCAGAATCTCATCCGACAAATGGTCGATCGCCGCGGTGGCTTCGTCCAGCACAACGATCTTCGACTGCTTGAGCATCACGCGCGAAAGACAGAGCAGCTGCCGCTCGCCCTGGCTCAAGTTCTCGGCGTTCTCGTGGAGCTCCGCTGACAACTTGCCGTCCATGCGTGAGACAACATCGGCCAGTCCGGTCTTGCGCAGCGCCGCCCACAACTGGGCATCTGCTAGGTCGTCAAACGGGTCCAGGTAACTGCGCAACGTGCCTTGGAAGAAGAGCGGACTCTGCGGGATGATCGACAGGCGCGCGCGCAGCGCGTACACGTCGACGAGCGAGATGTCGATACCGTCGATGAGGATGCGGCCGGCCACGAGCTCGTGGATGCGGAACAGCGCGAGCGTCATCGAGGACTTGCCGGCGCCCGTGCGGCCCACAAGACCGATCTTCTCGCCGGGCCGGACCCGCAGCGAAATACTCTTGACCACGGGACCACTGAGGGAGTTGTACTGGAACGTCGCATTCTCAAACACGATCTCACCGCGCACGGGCCAGTGCGCGGGCAGTGGCAGCGCGCTGCCGTTGCCCACACTGTTTTCTGATTGGAGGTCGCCATATTCCATGACGCGATCGACAATGAGAAAGCTCGCACCCAGCTCGAGCGCCGACGAGTACCAGCTGTACAGCTGCGAGTTCATGAGGAAGATGTAGTTGAGCGCGAGCCCGAGCACGACCGGGTTCATGTCGCGCCGGAATGGGCACACGATGAGCACGCCAATGAGCAGCATGTCGATCGTCATGAACTGGAGCGAGCTCCAGGACTGGAACATGGCGTTGGCGTACCGCATTTGCAGCATGCGATCGAGCTGCTGCTGATGGAGGCGCCGGAAGCGGTTGACGTGGCGCCAGCCAAATGCTTGGATCACGCGCCGGCCTTCGACGTATTCCTCGATCGAGTTGTAGCACGGCGACAGGCTCGCGATGCTGTGGCGCGCCATCTCCAGCGCGACGCGCAAGTGAAAACGATTGCGATGGACGAGGTACACGAGGATCGGCATGACGAGCGTCATTTCGGGGATCAGCGCCATGAGCACGAGCCACAGCACGACCACGCCGGCCAGCGACGACGCGTTCTTAAACACCGTTTCTTGCAGGTAGCTGTCGATCCGCACGACGTCGCCGCTGAAGCGGTTGAGGATCTCGCCAATCGGTCTTGTGTAAAAGAAGGACATGGGCGCGTGCAACACGCCGTGGATCATCCGCGAAAACAGCTTGCCCGCGGCTTCCTTGCAGCTGACCAAAGTCACGACCGACCCGTAGAACGTCATCGCCGCCGCACTCACGATCAGCATCGCGTATACGACGACTTTGGTCTGCCGCTCTTCGTTGGTCTTCTCGACGGCCGAGGCCTTGTTGGTTCTCTCGAGCGTGGCGACTTGCTGGCTCCACAGGCACACCCAGATGTCGCTCGCCACAAGACTGGCGCGTGCCAAGACCACGGAAAAGCCCAGCGGCACGAGGAACCACACGGACCCACAGAGCGCAAGGAACTGACCCACGACGTCCGAGCGCAGCACCGGGTCTGTCTCGCTCGACGTCGTGTGGCTGTGGAGTTTGGCAGCAATGGCGTGCCACTTGGCCTCGACGCGTGTCGATTTGTAGTCGATGAGCCCCAAGCCACAGGCAACTTCTCGCTGCGTGGATGTCTCTGTCGTCGCTGCCACAAGCCGACGTTTGGCGTCTCGCGAGCCCGGCATTTTCTTCTGTTCGAGCGCGCGACGCGGCTTGTAGTCGAGTTTCGGGTGCGTGCTGAAGGACCGCCCTAGCGCAGTCTCGGGAATAAACTGGTGGTCTTCGAGGCGCACGACCTGGTCGACAAACGGCGACGTCACGATCTCCATGTTGTGGGTCACGAGCAGGATCGTCTTGTGCTTGAGCAGCTCGACCACGCAGCGCAAGAAGATGTCGCTCTGCACGATCGAGTCGACCGACGAGAGCGGCGAGTCGAGCAGGTACACGTCGGCGTCGGCGTAGCACGCGCGCGCCAAGCAAATGCGCGCTTTCTGGCCACCGGAAATGTTGAGTCCCTTGGGGCCTACGATCGTCTTGTCGCCCGCCGGCAGTGCGGTCAAGTCGCGCAGCAAACAGCACGCGTGGAGTACGTTCAGGTACTTGGTCTCGTCGTACGGCTGCCCAAACAAAATGTTCTCGCGGATGCTGAGCGTCTGCAGCCACGGGTTCTGCGAGCAGTACGCGATGCGGCCCTTGACTTCGATCACACCGCGTCGATTGAGCTGGAGCGCGTCCCCCACGAGCGCGCGCAAGAACGTCGACTTGCCCGAGCCGACTTTGCCGTGGAGCACGACGAGCTCGCCCTTCCGCACGAGCAGGTTCGTGCTAATCAAGATGGGTTCCTCGATTGTCCGCGCGATCATGGCGTGGGCCACGTGGACCATGACCTGCGGGAACTGCACGAGCGGCGTCGACGACGGCGTGCAGGTGCGTTCCCCGCGCTTGGTGCTCTGCTCGTGCTGCTCGCGGTGTTGCAGTAGGATCGTATCGACCTCCTCGAGGAACGCGTACGCGCGCGCGAGGTCGGTCACGTGCGTGATGAACATCGTGAAAGTCGCGTGGAGCCGGTACACGATCGCGACGGTGGCAAAGACACTCGCCGGGTCGAATTCCGTGAGTCCCTGGTCGCTAAAGGTGAGCCCCGCGAACGTGAAGATCATGATGGTCTCGGGCAGCACGGCCAACACGGACCGC
>JAADXJ010000517.1:0-19690 GCA_023337735.1 Pythium biforme
ACCAGTGGCTGAATGCGGTGGCTCTGGAAGACCCGGAGGATCGCAAAGTTGACCTAATCAAGCAACAATATTCAACTCAGTCCAGCACAGTCCCACATCTTGCATGTCTCCCCCACTAATGCTTTTCGCACCTCAGTTTTCGCGGCCTCGAGCGACGTAAACAGCGCGTGGTCAATCGTCATGCGCACTTTGAGACTGTCCATGTCGCTGAGTCCGATGTACAGCGCCTTCCTCTGTGCCTGCGGATCCGACTCGGCCGAACTCGACTGGCGGTGGCCGCTGGGTCTTGAGTCCGCCACGGCACTGGACGACATGCTGCTCATGCGGTACCCAGAGACCGATCCGCCTGGCGCATCCTCTTCCACCGACGCACAGAACTCAGAGAGCACGACAGCGAGATCATCTCGCGCCTGCTTGATCTTCTCCACCGGCGTCGTGAACCGTAAGCGGATCACGATCTCGTGCCGGAAGGCCTCGCTTGGGTTGCCGCTGGTTTGGTGCGAGTCGGCGAAAATGCCGTTGGGAATGTAGACGAGCGCGCCGTCCTGGCGCCGCATGATGGTTCGCGCGAGCGACACTTTCTCCACAAAACCCCGCAGGTGCAGCACGCGGCAGAAGCTGCCCGTGCGAAACGGCTCGGCGAACACGAGGAAGAGTCCAGTGGCAATGTTCTTCAGCTAGTGGAACGGAAATGTGTGCAAGAGTGAGGGCCACCGAGTGTATGGTATACTCCGACGTCCGCACGCACCGTGGTGAAGCCCGCGAGTAGAAGGAGAATCTCGATGCCCAGGAAGAGCTCTAGGAACAAAAAGCTCGCGACCTGGTTGCCCAGGAAGAAGACGCAGAAAATCTCGACGAGAATCAATATGAAGCACAGAAACTGTGACGTGGCAACAGATCCAACGTTGGTCGGTGAGTCCGTCGGCTCTCTCAGACAGATCATCTACCCGGTGTTCACAGGGGCACACACACACCTTCATCGCCTCTGTGACCACGAAGATCTTGGTGTCGCTCTCGGAGGAGCCGAGGTCCCACTTGAAGTGCCGCACGACCATCTATCCCACAACGCCACCAACAGACACAGGCATATTCGGTGAGTCTAGCAAACAGACGCCAAGAGTCATCCACAAGCACAAAACAGCGTACGTTGGTGACGACGGTGCGCAGCGCGACCGTGGCCAGCACGAGCGGCACGATGATGACGTAGGAGATGAACTGCACAACGCCGTTGTCGCGCGAGAGGTCGAGCAGCGACACGGCAATCAGCAAGAAGAGCAGGCACATCACGATCCACGAGATGTACACGAGCAGGTAGCGGTGGATGTCGGCGACCCAGCGGTAGCGCTTGCCCACACGGCGCCGCACGGCTAGTAGCACGACCTCCATCAACGGTTGCGTGAGGAAGTACACCGCGAACACGCTCAGCGCCGCGAGCCCGAGCCGCCACAGCGCGATCATGTTGGCGTCTTCTCTAATCTTCGTATGGTGTTGTGTTTTGCAGCTCCTCGCAACCTAGTGTTTAGACCAATCTCCTTTTAAGTTTATTAATCAGCCAATCATACTAAACCTATAGATCTTCCTACAGTTCCAGTTTGCGTCAAGTGATTCTGTCGGCTGTCCAGCGCTTGTGCCCGCGCTGACCACATTCCGAATTGTATGGGGATTTTAGGAGCTTCTCGGCCTGGATGCTCATCCTCGCCGGCGGTGGCTGTGGGCAGAAATCCCCATCGAACGAACACGTGCGTTCGCTACTTCACTATCTCCCATTCCCTTACGGCCGTCGTGCTACCAATCCGTTAGACGCGCCTTACGGACCGTCGTGCGTCCGTCTCACCGTCGCTGCTCGCTCTCTCCCCGCTGGGCACCATGGCCGGCGCGGTGCCGACGCCCGCGCACGGCGGCTTTTCGCGCGCGCAGCTCGCGACGCTGCGCGACGTGATCATCGTGACCTGCGTGCTCTCGATCCTCGGCTGCCTCTACATTCTCGTCCATCACTTCCGCCTGCGCTGGCGCGGTGCGCCGTCGAGCATGCAGACCATGGTCGCGATTCTCTCTCTATTAGACGTGAGCTTCTCGATCCCCAAAGTCATCGGTGTCGCCGGGCCCAACGGCTCCTTCGAGTGCAACGTCCAGGGCTTCGTGCTCGGCTTCACGGGCGTCATGTGTGCGTCTCTACGTCCCTCTTCGTGTCTCTTTGTCTTTGTGGCTGGTGAGTATTAACCTACTTGGGGGTTTTGTTCGTTGGCAGCCGTGATCTGGAACTCGTGCCTCGCCCATAGTATCTACCGCAAGATCGTGTGCCGCGAGAGCGAGGAGAAGCTACAACGCCGCCTGCGGTTCTACATCGTGGTCACGATCGTGCCGCCGCTCGTCGCGAGCAGCATCCAGTGGGCGCTCGGGCTTTACGGGGACGCCATCTTCTACTGCTGGATCGGCGACAAGCGGCTCCACGTCGTCTGCCTCTACACGTGGGTCATCACCGCCATGCTCTACATCTCGGTCGTGCTCTTCTCCACGCAGGCTCACATCTCGAGGCGTGCGGAAATGTGCGTCCAGCTTGTTCGCGGGGGGTGAGAACCCATGTCGACAAGATCACTGATGTTTGATGTATTCGTGGGGGTGACTACGTTGTTCAGCCAAGGCAACCTGGAGGCCTTTGAGTCCTCCTCCTCCATCACGCGGCAGCTGCGGCTCTACATCATCGTGTTTGTCGTCAACTGGTCACCCAGCGTCCTCTTCCGCGGTGCGTTGTGTCCCCCCATTCTTTGTCTCTTTGGGTGTCGCAACTCACACTCTTGCATACAAACAGTCTTTGGCGGACAGCTAGGGTTTGACACCTACTTTATGGCCATCTTCATGCAGCTCACGCTCTGCTCACTCGGTACTGGATTTCACACGTGACCAGAACCACTGCTTCGCATATTCACTCACGAGCTCTTTGTCATAGGCTTTGTCACCAGCATCATCTACGGCGGGCTGCTCTCGCGGCCGCTGCGGCTCTTCCGCTCGCGGCGCTCGTCGTCCAACGACTACCAGGCGATGGCCCACACCACGACGAACGGCGCGGGCGGCGGGGGCCACATGAACGGCCTGCGGCAGCCGCTCAGCATCTTCGTGACGACGTTCAACTTGGGCGAAGGCTGCGTCTCAGACGAGGAGCTGGTGGGTCTCACCCTAAAAGGAGGGTAAGAGGCATTTTGATACCGAGACTAACGGCGCCGTGTGTGTGTCTCTGTGTAGCAAAACTGGATCCCGCGCGGCCACGATCTGTACGTCATCGGCGTCCAGGAGTGCCTCCAGCTCAACGAGCTGCGGCAGCAGATCCGCCACCACATCGAAGGCCAGGCGAACCTGCGGACCCACACGTCGCGGTCTCGCTTTGTGCGCTACGCGCAGTTTTGCCGAGAGATCGGCAGCTCCACCACGACGCTTGGCTACCACGTACGTGTAGATGATATCATCGTCTGACAAGAAGTGGAAAAAGTGACAAACTGTCGGTGTCACAGGGCTACATCGCGATCACGGTGTTCGTGAAGCAGCGCGACGTCATGTCGGGCGCGTTCTTCATGGCGCCCAAGGCACAGCAAGCGGTCAACTGCGGCAAGTCGCTGCTCTTTGGCCAGCGCGCGTCCAACAAGGGCGCCGTGGGCTTTGGCTTCCGCTACTTTGACACGTCGTTCGCGTTCGTGACGTGCCACCTCACGTCGGACCTCAAGGGCAAGTCCCACGTCAACAAGCGCAGCCGCGATGCGAGCGACGTGATCAAGTCGCTCCATCTCAACGTCGACGACCTGGGCTTTGAGTTCCCGCTGATGCACCACCACACGTTTGTGTTAGGCGACCTGAACTACCGGCTGCGGCAGCTCGCGGCCACACCGAACCAGATCCTCGAGCTCGTCGCGAACGCGCGGCTCGCCAAGTCGGCCGAGTTCACGACCGAAGCTTTCTCCAGTCACACGGGGCAATCCAACCGTGCGCGTGCCAAGGCGGTCAAGCCGCGCGCGTCGTCGTCGTGGCTGCTGTCTTCGTTTGGAAGCCGCGATTCGAACCAAGGCGCCATCACGGACGACGCCGGGGAGACGAAGTTTGGCGCCATCGACACGCCCACACTGGGCGATGACGAGATGCCCATGTGCGAGGAGACCACGGCGCTGGAAAATGGCAAGAACGCTTTTCCGGCCGGTGCCTGGGAAGACGTCTTGGCCCACGACGAGCTACTCCATCTCATGGCTGAATCCAAGGTACGCGTCCATACTTCCTGGTCTCTCTATGATTTGAGGAGCTCGCGAATCATTTTGCTTGTTTTCGATACAGATCTTTTACGGCTTCGAAGAGCCCAAGATCGCGTTCGACCCGACCTTCCGGCGCGTGCGCGAGCGCGGCATCCCGGCCACGAACGCGCGGCAGCTCAGCGCCGAAGAGCTCGCCGAGTACTACACCACGGCGATCGACGGCCGCGGCCAGCGCGTGCCCTCGTATACCGACCGCATTCTGCACTTTTCGCAGCCAGACATGCGGCTCAAGCTCGAGTGCGCGCGGTACAAATCGTGCGAGGACGTGACCTGCTCCGACCACAAGCCCGTCTCGGCCGTGTTCCGGACGGCCGTGAACCGCGACTTCCGGCCGCTCGTGTCCCGCGCCGAGCTCGAGTCGCGGCCGCGACTGCAGGTAACTGTGCCATTACATCCAACTACCAACCGACCTTCCGATTCTGACCGTGTTTGTTATGCTGCATTCGTAGGACGTTCCTGGCGTCGTCGAGTGCGCGCTGCGCATCGAGTGCTCGTCGCTCACGTGGAACCAGAACGCCCACCCGGTGCTCGACTCGATCAACCTCAGCCGTACGTACTACCTGGAGTCATGTGCGTACGGCCTCTCACTGACCGCACTTTTGTGTTGCAGAGCTTCGCGTGACGCTCATGTTCCCGCTGCCGTCGGAAGACGCTTTTTCGGAGCAGCGCACGCTCCACGAGTTTGCGGCGCACCTGCGCCACGGGGTCTTTTCGTCGGCGAGCGCGAGCGACCCCGAGTCGATGAGCAACACGGTGTCGCTGCCGTACCAAGAGTTCCGCACGCAAGGTGTCCATCACGTGACCCTCGCGCGGCTCGTGTGCGCGATGCACGTCGCGCTCAAGATCCACACGGACGCGTCAGTCGGCCCGTCGCGGTGCGTGGGCCAGGGCGTGATCGGCCTGCCAAAGACCGTGCTTGCCGGAAGCGGCGAGCGCATGCCGTTCCACATGGTGCTCTCGCGCGGCGGCCAGTTGCGCGGCACGTTGGAGGGCACGGCGTCGCTCGTGATCACGCACACCATGGCGACAACAGCGGTGACGACGGGGTCGGGGTCGGGCCCGACAACAAGCTCCTGAGGTCTCTCTGCTTGTGTATGTGGCGGGAGATAGGTATTCGTTTCCATCTATTTAATGCGAGTGCAAGCGCGTGCATGAAAGGCGCAATGACCGTAATCCAACGGCTTTTCGCTTGGTGTGTTAGCTGGTGAGATACTTGCGCGCTTGCGTCATGGACTACAGGAACTTTTTCCACGGCTGGAAGAACGCAAGGAGCGCGAACGCCACCAGCAGCGCAAACGACAAACTGGTGACACATGGGAAACAAGCGCAGTGAGTGTCCGACATGAGACCACCACCACCATCATAGGCAACAAAAGAAACACGCACAATGCCTTTGTCTTGTTGTAGCCGGCGACCGAGTGGTGGAACGAGTCGAGCGCCTTCTCGATGTCGGCGATCTTCTTGTCGTAGTCCTGGCGCTGGGCCGCAGTGAGCCGGCCCTGCTTCACCTTGCGCTCCTCGAGCTTCTTGTCCTGCCACAGGAGTCCGCGGTACTTGGCCAGCTCGGCGCGCGCCATGGCCACAGCCTGTGCGCCTTTGGGGCCCTGTCAAACACACAACAAAACAACGTTTTGCACCTCAGCACGTGAAGAGCGGACGCTCATAGCCCATGGAGCTCTCCGTGGCGTACATGCTTGGTCACGTAGCGCTGGAACTCGCGGTCAAATTGATCGACCGTGCGCTCGGGCGGCGTGGTGGTCGTCGGCACGCTGGCACTTGTCGCCGCGGCGGCCTCCTTCGTGGGCGCGGAAGCGTCGGTCTTGGCTGCCATGGTCAAATCTCCAATGTGCGTGTCGACACCTCGTTCGTCCTCTGAGGCGAAGCAGCAACCATGGGGACAACAGTTAACAGATATGCGACAGGTGCAGCGTTCGTAACATTAGCTAACGCCAAAAGATGGGAGAGGGGAGTGTAACCTGTTGGCCGATCATAACCCCTCGTGGTTACAGATCTTGAAGCGATGCGACTGTGAGGATGAAGAACGTCGTGCCGAGTTGGAGGTTGTAGGGATTGTGGGCCTCGCTTGCGACCTGTTCGTCAATGAGAACGATACGGCCGATGACGTAGTCCGGGTATCTATACAAACACGCACACTAGTGTTAGCCATCGGGAGACACAGCAATGTCCACCAGCAGGAAACTACGAAGAACGCACTTGCGGCCGCCAATCATGAACGAAGGCAGTGATTCCTCCGACAGGAAGCGGTGTGGACATCCGATGTGGAACGCCAAGTACACGCGCTGAGCGTCGCTACCCGGTGCTGACGTGGGAAGAAAGAGTGCGACGTCGTCGAAGTTGAAACTCAGGAACGAGATCTTGAACAAGTTGTTCACGACCAGGTGCTGCGACTCGAGCATGTTGATCTCATCACTCTTCTCAGCCAGTTCGCGCCGCAGATTCTGGTGAGGAAAAGATTGAGATCAGTCAGCACGAAGGGAGATACACACAGACACTGTGCAAGCTGGACGCCCTTACCTGCTCTGATTCGGCGCGTGTTGTGAGTTCACGAATGCGAGCCTCGACGCGGTCGAGATGCGATGTGACAAACCGAGCCGGATCGCCGAGGTCTCGATCATGGGGCGGTAGCAAGTCGAGCAGTTTCAGAACGTTCACTAGCGCCGATCGTTGCATGTCGACACTGAGCTGCAGCGCTTGCACCGACTGATGAAGCTGTGCTTGGTTGTCGAGAAGCTGACTCTCGCGACGAGTGCGTTCCTGAATCTCCGTAACATACCAGAACAAGCAAGGTTAAGGAAACATGGATGAGGGGTGAGTGTGAGAGTGTTGGCAGTGATGAGTTGGTGACGTGGGAAAAAGGATATTCTTCCAGTGCTGTCGCGTTGAGCAGGTATTGCTGGTTGTCACGCTCGAGCTTCGCGATTCGCACGTCTTTCTCACGATCCTGCGAGTCCGATTGGGCTGAACCCAAGACAGAAATATCGTGAGAATGGCTGCCTCGACATCCAAAAGAGACTTTGCAGCGCACTACCTTTGGCACCTTTCAGAGATTGCAGCTCACGCTCGAGTAGGTTTGATCGATCAGCCTCCGATGAGCTCGTCATCCCACCTGCCGTCGCAGCAAGTGCAAGGACAAGTGGGAACTCGCATGAACTGTCATCTTCCCGTAGACTCGTCTTCGATATGTCGGACTGAGCGAGGGAGCCGTCAGAGAAGTACGACGATCCCTTCTTATTTTGTTGCAGCTCCACCGTCAGTTCGGCTACTTTCGCCTCCAGCTCTTCACATCGCTTTTGAAGAATCTCGGCTTCGACGTTGTATCCACTGTGTGCTGGCATGCCATCACTTGCACGCGTCTCGAAAAACTCATCCTCTTCCTTGCTTTCGGTCGTGGACGCAGCTCCACTCCTCGCACCATCTGCATCCTCCTCACCGATATCTTCAATTTGCGGCAAATTCTATAGCACTCGACACAACCATCAGTCAGTGAGACCAGGTAGTGAAACCCAGCTCATACTCTTCGTACCTGGTCGAATGGTCGCATTCGAAACTCGCAGTGAGATGGTTTCTCAGCCAACCCAGGCACAAAATCACGTGGCATGTGTTGACCAAAGTCCCGCAAAAACACTTCCCGGTGGTGAACCTAAGAGAAGGTCACAGTCGATTGGTTCCTCTCCTTCATCACCATCACAGAACGAGAACTTACCTCGTCGTCTCGCATCTGAGCAAGTTCCTCTGCCATCGACTGTATACGGTCAGAGAAACGGCGGCCATACAGAACGCGACGGGCGATCTCCTTGAGGCATGCAGAGTATGCCTCGGGAAGCATTTGCAGGTGTTCCAGTTCGCTAAACTGCTTCTTCTGGGCACTCAGTGCCTCCTTCAGCATGGCCAGCGAGTTTTCGAAATCACGGATCTTCGACTGCGAGACCGAGATCTTGCGAAGATTCGCATGGACCCGCGAGAAGAAGGATGCTTTGACTGACGAGAATTTGCCCATGTTGGCCTTGATCTCCTCTGCTAGTTTCTGTGCCGATGGGATCTGTGACAAGCAGGTATTGATAAATCCAATCATACAGCACTGTGAGCAACCAAGGAGAAAGAAAGCGTACCGATTCGTACTGTTCTTGGTACAGCTTCTCAATATCTCGGCACACGTCGAGCATAGCTGTCGATGCGAACATCGTGTTGACTTCGCTCGCGGATGCCGCTATCTTGTTGCTCACCGATTCAACATTTGTCGCAAGCTTCGCAGTGATGTCTGCGTGGGCCGCCACAAACTGCTTCATCCGTTCCAGCTCATGCGTTGTGTCGGCGTACGTGACAGAGACTTGGTCCTGCGAACGCACGAGGGCGCCGACTTCCTCGTAAATCTCATCGTGGACTTGCTTTAGCCGTGCCACTTGGGTGCGCATGGCGATGTGGGACTGCTCGCACTGCACGGCCCATTCACGTTCACGGTCAACGGGAATGCAGTCGTACAGAGTCGCGCGATCTTCTGTCGCCAATGCTGGATGCAGCGTCACGCCCTTCAAAGCTGCCACATGCGTCTCAAAGTTGGTCAGCAGCGACTCGTGGGTCGCGGCAGCGGCTTCAAACTCGGCATAGAACGGTGAGAAATGCTTGCTCATGGTATCGCGAAACGTATCGAGGTTTGCGATCGCGGCCGTGATGGCGCCGGCTTGGACGTGCAGTTCCGACACGCAGCGCTCGCAAGCCGCGACATTCGCAGCCGAGCTGCGCTCCAGCGCCTCACTCTGGTTCAGCTGCAACTGGAAATGGGCCTCGTAGTCCGGAAGCGCGCGGATCAGCGGGCTCATCGACTCGCTCAATACTCTCGAGTTCTCCGACGATGCCACGGGCGTCGTGGGGACTGATCAAATGAGATACATCCGTGAGACCTACAGAACCGGGATCGAAAAACCAGTATGCCAACAAAAGCAACACTCACACTCAAAGTCGACGGGCTCGAGCGCGAGCCGTGGCGGAAGCGGGTTGTCCTGCGAGAGCATGCGGCGGTCGTAGAGGTAGACGTGCTTGTCGCGCGCTGGGAGCCCGTAGTGGCTGAGCGCACGCTTCGGGTCGAGCCGTGTAAACGGCGGTCCGCCCAGCAGGATCTGGTCGCCCATCGGCACATCACTGGTCGCCGCCAGCTCTCCGCACAGCTCTTCTACAATGAGACTGCACAGCGAACGCATCGTCAGCTCCATGGGCAAATAGATAAAACTAAACACAAACGGGAATGTACTCGTTCGATGCAAGGCGCACGCTGTAGACGACGCCGTTTGCCGAGTTTCCGACGCGCACCACGACGCCGTGGGTGCCGCCGGCGCTGTGCTGACGGGAGAGGCGCGCGGCGTCCGCGGGATGCGCCATGATGGTGCGAACACTCTTCGTTGTTGCCGGTCGCTTCGCGTCGTCGCCTTCGCTCTGCTGGGCGTGCGAGGAAGACTTTTTGCCGCAGGGTTGAAGGAGTGTTCTTTCTTCAGCAGAACGGTTGCATGTTGAGGGTGGTTAAAACGCACCCACCGCGAGCACAGACTGGGACACCACCCCTAAACGGCAACTTTCCAGGGCAATAGTACCCCTGCACAAGATGAGAACACATTCATTCAGTACCCCCGGGTGCATTGAAACACACGCCAACATTTCTGTTACGAACACGAGTCTAACTAGCACACGCCTTCCGACAACACTTCTGACAAGTCCTCTGAGGGTTGCCGGCCACGCGGGAAGACCATATCTTCCGCGTGGAAGGGCTTCATGTAGGGGAGATCCAATGAGGCAGCAGCTTCGTCCTGCATGGCACGGTACTGGTGAGGCGAATCGGTGGCTGTCGTAGTGAAGCCACTCGACCGCCCTTCAGCGCTGTATACCGCCATGGGGGAGAGGAACTTGGTGGGCGCATACGCGTCCTGGTGATGCGGCTTGTGGTCGTCAAACATAGCCGACGATGCCAACGAGTGGAGCGAGCGGCTCGTCAGCTGGTTCGGTCCCTTTTTCTTCTTCTTGTCGGCATCGGCAACGCTCTGCATCATCTTGTTGTAGCTCTCTTCCCACTCCGGGCCGAGCATGCCAGCAAGGGCCTTCAACACCTCTTCGCTTGCACGTATTCTGTGGTCACTGAAGGACGGAAGCCCCACGACCTCATGGATGTTTCGCATCAGGAACGGCACGCAGTTCCGCTTGAGATCATCGGCCCGGCATTCTTCGGCGAGCGACAGCAGGTCGACGACGTTTTCCACGCCGATCTCACCAGCGAGAAATTGCTCCGCCCGCTTCTGCAGTTCGAACACGTGGTAGAAGGACGAGGCGCGCAGAAGCTCTTGCGAGATGTCTGGTGTGATCGTGACCTTGCCGGTGTACTGGTGTTGTACGGGTTTGTCAGTCAAGGATTGGTACACACATGGATACGGTAGCAAACGGAAACTCACCAGGAATCGAAGCAAGAGAGAGAAGACTTCGTAACTGCAGTTGTCGATCTCGATCATGCCTTTCTGGCTGGTTGCCGTGCCAAACTATGGATAAAGAACAAGTAAACAAATGCGATCAACCTCCAGCAGTGGTGGAATAGCATAAAACTCACGCTCACCATGTTCTTGAAGTACGAGTTGCGGAAGAATAGGACGACCTTGTGAGCGTTGATCGGTGCGATATGACCTTTCACCAGGAATTGCAAGTCCGAGAGCGACGAGTTCGCCAGAAGTTCTTCGTGGTCGTCGACCAAGTAAGGAGGAACGCTGATCATCACGTCCGGTGTATACGTCAGCGGCACGAGGTGCTTCACGGCGTGAGCAGCAGCACAGCGAGGGAAAACCTCCTCAGACTGCAGCATCTGGAAGAGCACCGACAGCAAGCCTTCGGAGAGTAGCTTTGGCACTTCCATGGGATCCATCATGTGTACAAACGTCAACAAGATGTTGCCCTGCAGGTCGCCTACACGTACAAAATGATTCGTCAGTTTCTTGCCAAACACTTCTCCTTCGACGCCCTATGCGAACCAACAACGTACCCTTGTTCGTCCTGGTTGATACCCGAGCAACCGCATGCAGCATCTTGCGGAAGTCATTGCGGTTGATCTGCTTCCAAATATTCCGTAGTGCTTGAAGACAAATACCCCACGCGGCTGTGGTCTCGTCAACCTCCAGCATTTGGAGAACCGCACCCTCAAGCACCATTTGCAGCGCGCTCGAAACGTTCACCGAGAGAGCGACAAGCGCACCAGCAGCATGAGACGCCGTCGTGTCGTCGAAGCTGTGAAGGACCCTGAGCAACCGAGCAATGCCGTCATATCGCGTGACATAGTCGTGGTTCAGCTCATTTTCCATGAGAGCCTCAATCGCCATTGCTGCCTTCTTCTGGCTCAGTTCGTCGTCTTCACTGAGCAGGTCGAGCAGACCTGGAATCGAGTTCTTCACACATCGGTCACACAATCGCACTTTCCCTTCTGTTCCTTCAACAACCGCCCGCGACATCGAACACTCGTTGCAAATGATGACACCGCATTCCTACAGATACAGAGCGAAGAAACGTTAGTATCCACGCAAATCATAACGTGGTGATCCCAGACGTACGCGGCAGTGGTGTTTGCGACGGTAGAACGTGAAGATTTCGCGGCAGATATTACAGTCCAGTGCCTCATGGTCTTCTGCCCACGGCTTGATGTATCCCCACTTCAGCAAGTCGTTCGCCGATTCGATCACGGTTTCGGTAGCGTCTCGGAAGTGGAGGTTGAAGTGGTCTGTTACCTTCTCGTTCAGGTATGGGGAGGGCCGAACGCTGTTGGGGTCGTACGCACTCAGTGACGCTCCCACCTGGCCCAACTGAGCAGCATAGGCCGGCAAGCGAGCGACCCAATTCGGAAGACCGACACGCCACGGAAGGTCACGTCCGCTGAAACCGTTGTGGGCCAAGTAGTCGACGACATCCTTCATCCACACAGTCCGGTTTACACAGATGTACCGACCGCGTGCCTCGAGGTTCTCAAGAGCAGCGACGTGAGCAATAGCACAATCCCGAACATCGACTAAGCTCCAGTCTTCAATACACCATAAAAATTGTCAGGGCAAACCCACCATCACAGCACGCACCAAAACACTACTCACTCAAATCGACGAGCGCCGAGTACTGTCCAGTAATCAAGTCGAAAATGATCTGGTTTCCTGGAGCAAGCTTAGTTTTCGAGAGCGACGGTCCAAACAGAGTTCCTGGCTACAGACAGCAAATGCAAGTTTCGAGTGAGCTCCGACGGAAAACTTCTAGACCAGTAGGAGAAACTGAGAGGCCATCACTTACGTTCATCGTGACGAGATCAATGCGGAAGTCGCGCGGGAGCTGGTCCACGAGCTGCCACGCCGCTTCCTCTGCAAGCTTCAGGCTCAGGAAATGCGGGTTTCGCTCCAGAGATGACGTAATGTTCCAGCAGTTCTCGTTGATGATCGACGACGGCGTAACGCTGTCAGCCATGGCGGCGACCGAGGATGTGAGCACGACGCGCTTGACGCGGGCGCGCGCACACGCCTGGATAAAATTGGTCATCATGGGGATAATACAGTGCATGCGGCTACCAATGCTGTGGACTCCCGGCTCGAGCAGTTCCGACAGCGGGTCGCGCACCGAACACGACGACGGCGTGCCCGTGTGGATCACAAAGTCGCATCCTTGCACGGCCAAGTCGCATGCCTCGGGCGTCAGCAGCGACGTCTCGACAACCGTGAAGTTCTTGGCGTTCGGCAGCGCGAGGATGCCCGAAATGTTGTCCGTGCGGCTTTGCACCGTGCCGCGCACGCGGTAGCCGCGACTGAGCAGCTCGCACACGGTCCACGAGGCTAAAAAGCCGTCGACGCCCGTCACGCAGATCGGCTTGACGCTCGTGCTGGACGCGAGCGGGATGGTCTTCTTGCGGAAATGGAGCGACTTCCAAACCGTCGCGTACATGCAGGCCAAGTCCTTGGCGTTCGCGTCCTGCGGGTACTTGCCGCGGCCGTGCGCAGCGCCGGTTGTGTTGGTCGGGTCGCGCGCGCGCCGCGTCTTGATGGGCGGCGTCGTCATGTTGGCGTTCGACGCGTAGTAGTTGCTGAACGACGCACCGGACGAGTTGGAGCTGGCCGAGTTGGAGTAGTACGCGTCCACGCCGGCGGCGACGCCGTTGTCGGTCCTGCTGGGCGTGACCGGGTTGTTGTTGCCGCGGCGAATGAGCCGCGAGGGCACAGCCGAGGCCGCGATGGGCGTGCTGCCGTTGGCGCCGGGCTTGAGCTGCGGCGCGAGGCGCGCGCCGGCGCGGCTCTTCTTCTTGCGCAGCGGCGACGGCTCGATGCGGTCGCCGGCGTCGTCGTCGAACTGCGGCCCGAAGAGCATCGCGAGGCAAGGAGAGAAAGCAGACGAAGAAGCAGTGCGGTGTGTGCTCGCTCACGGCCGTCACCTTCCTCACGCACCGCACTTTTCACTCACCCGAAGAGCGTGAACAGTCGAGTAAGATACCGCCGTCTATGTGGAGTGGTCTCGCTCTGGGTCGCGCGACACTCGAGGCTTCCTTCGCGAAGGCAGGGAAGGCTCCTCTCTTTCTTTCCTTCGTTTTCCTTCCTGGCTGCCGTTGTGACTGCAGCTCTCTGAAGTAGCAATAGCGGAGGGGACGGGATACAGCGTTACTTCAGAGCGTGCCGCGCTTCTTCCGGGAAGTGGAGACCGACTGCTGACTGATTGGCTGAATATCAGAGACCAACATTCCATGGAACAAACATTCTGTGGCGAACCCATCACAAAATGTTGGTGGGATGCAAGCCAGTGGTGCTGTCTCGACGAGGCGTTTGCTGGCGTGATGGCCGTGGCCAGAACTGAGCGAGTCCAGAAGGCGCACCTAATTTGTCGGCAGTCGCCGGCCAGACTGTCGACCAGCCTTCCAGCCTGACCAATCACGCAACATTGCCGATCTCAGCAGCTACAGCGCACGTCGTAACCAGCTCACAGCCTGCAGACGCTGCCGTAGCAATCGCCGTCGACGCCACCAGCTCGCCTCTCACCGTCGTGGCCGCCTCAGCCGCCATGGAATCGCCGGCTAGCCCGCATCAAGCCGGCGCTTTTGCTCCCATCCCGTTTCCCCACAATGAGCTCCAGGTGGTCGGTGAAGATGCCCCGCGAAGCGTCATGAAGGATCCTCGGACGCGTCTATCTCAGCGCTTCCTGCCCGCCTGCGCGCGGGACGGCGACTCTTAATACGACGGTCGCAGGCATCGAAATGAGTCGCTTGGTGTAGAGATCCTTTTTGCGCCGCTCTTCTCGGCGGCCGCACAAGATGCGCCTCTCGACGCTTATGCGGCGGCCGCTCGTGCTCGTCAAGCCGCTCCTCGCACAAGCCAGGCGCCATTCTTGAAGTCACCCAGAACGACGATATCATCTCGGGAACCAACAAGATCTGCTTGCGCCTTCTCGGCGGCTACGGTACGCGCGCGTCAAGCACACCGACACGCTCGACGAGCCATGTGGCACCGATTTTGTCGCTGGTGATGCTTTGCTTGCGTGCATCGCTTGGCTTTTCGCTGGCACGCCGGATCTCCGTGAGCTCCCGATGCAAGTCTACGTCTAGGCGGCCAGGAAGGTCAACGGCGGCACGCTGACCACGCTGCTGAACGTGTACCAGCCTCGAAGAGCTTCCGCCGGCAGACCGCCGATATCCTCGAGAACGGCACAGACGTGAAAGAAGCCCAAGACTTTACAACTCCTGCGGTCGGACGACCACTTGCATGCTCCACTCGGGTGACGGAGAGACACACGATGCCAACCGGCGAGGGTTACGCTCTCCCCGCCGGCGCTGGAACCCCGGCGTATCCGGCTCGCGTATCCGCCTCGGCAATCGCTGCGCGCTCGGACCGTTTGGACGTGCTTCACCGTCAGCCAGGCGACTTGCAAGCGAACGAGAGCGAAAAGTGGTCGTTCTTGCCGCGTATGTTTCGCGGTTACGGAGCCGGTCAGCTCATACCGCATCCTGCAGGCGCTCGCGTTCCTCCAGCAGCCATCGGGACTGTGCCCGAGGAGATGATGAACGCGTACATCAGGTCGCGATCCCCGCGCACAAGGCGCTCGCGGTCAAGAACATCCTCGTGTTTGATTGTGACGGTTTCACTCTCGAAACAGATGGGTACGTAATATCACATTGGAAAGGTTTTTGTGGGACCGTCCCCGTGCATTGTTCACATCGAGCATTTCTGGAGAAGAAAGGCCATCACCCGAAGAGAGACCATGGCGTCGCACCGCACGGAGCAGCTCACCCCGTGGATCGACGCACTACATGACCTCGTCGAGCTGCCGCAGCTAGTGCCGCTCTACAAGGTTGACGACGCGCTGCGCACGGGCGTGGTGTGGTTGAACTGGACACGGCTGCCCAAGGTCACTGAAGACGCCCTGCTACTCAGCACGCTCGTGTACGAGGCGTATGCAATGATCGCGTACGAGGCGCTTGAATTGCTTGCGCTGCTCGCGCGCGTCGACTATGACGCGTCGCTGCGCGTGATCGAGAGCGTCTGGCCACGCGCCGCCAAGATGCGGAGCAACGCTTTGTACCCGCATAAATTCCAGCTGGGTGTCACGGTCTGCGCCGCACAAGAAGGGCAATGGGGCAAGTGGGCCGAGCGCGCATTGAAGCCCGAGCTGCAGTTCCCTTTCGTAGGCGAGGACTGCCTACTCGTGCGAAGCGAGCTAGAAGCCGCGTTACCGTCGGACGCGCCACTCCCTGTGGTCCCGTTCGCTTTGTGCTCGATGGCCAAGTTGGGCATCAAGACGGCACCCGCTCGCTTCTGCTATCCGAAACTGTGCAACTCGCTACGAAGCAAGCAACGCACACGGTTGGCGTGCCGCGCCCTTGGCGCTGCGTTCCGTCACTCTTTCGGCTCGTCGAAGTTCACGCCGCGAGGACCACGAGTAGCGCTCACGTGCGCTTCATCGGCAAGCTCTTGGCGTGCGGCGCGCGCGTGCCAACGGTCGATCTGAATGCGATGACGTTGACGTTGGATATTAAAGACGGTCGCTCAAGCATCCTTAGCTTGCACCGCATGGTCGTCCGTCCGCGCGCGCACGGGTGCGTCCCAGTGGATCGTGTTGTTGTCCACATGGACGTGGTAAGGCAGAGACTCGACGGCTTTTTCTCAGCTCTTCTCCCAAATCAATCGGTGCGCAAGGTCGCGTTAGTCTCTTCAGCGAATGGAGGCAGCCGGACTGAAGATTACGCGCGACTGATGCAGTGGCTGGCAATCTGTGCGTTTAGCCGCTTTTGCTGCCAGTCATTGAGAAAGATCTCGTTGGACGCGTCTCACCTGCACAGCAACGACATCCTAATTCTCAAGCGCACGCTCGACGCAATCGACCCGTTTGCCGCACTATTTCTCAGTGCAACACGGGGAAACGGCGACGACGAAGCCCTCGTTGCTCAGGCGTCGGTGTTTGTGCTCACAAACCCCACCAATCGAGACGACGCGGCCCTCCCGACGATCAAGTTCGACAGCCCAGTCGAGTGGCTGCAGATCATCACCAGTGATGATCAGTGGCTGAGCGTGTTGCTGCCCGGTTGGGACCAAGCCTGGGTCCGTCGCTCCGAGGTGACGTTCACGAAGCGACCCAAGCTTGCGACCGCGATCTCCCCAGAGCCGCGATCCATTCGTCATCTGCGACTGCGGTCCAGCAAAGAGCAGATCGTGCTGGAACTGCTTCGTGTCGTCGGCTTTGGTCTCCGAGTGTAACGGACCTCCGTTACAGCACCTTGTGCTTGAGGAAGGTTTCTTCTTGAGCCTGTCGCTCCGAGTCGATCCTGATCGACGAGCGCAACACCGGGTAAAAGACAGACTGTGTTACTGGGAGTTTCCCCAGGGAGAAACTCCCATAATGAGTAGCCCCTGCCAAATAGAGGGCCCCTGTCTAACCTAATACACCTGAGTCATACTTAGGGTATCTGTGGATCGTTCAGCGATGGAGCACGCACGCGGGAAGCGCGACTTGGCGTAAACCGGCACGAGCGACCAGGGGTTCATTACACTCTCCCCGGGTTAGTCGAGCGATGACGTTGCGACCGTTGAGCGCGACGGAACTCAGCAATGAGACTTGGCCAGTGACTCAGCTTACGGAGCTCGGACTCGGACTCCCACGAGTTCTGGGACTCGGGCAGATCGACCCAGGCGACCAGGTACTTGATTCCACGACCACGCCCTCTCTGACCACGACGCTGAAGCAGAGCACGGGGCACGTAGATACGATGGCCGTCCTCATCGTACATGACAGGCGTCGTTCGGTGAACTTGGCGGTCCTGGAGGAACTCCGGCGTGCGCAACGCGATCCGGAGCTGGTCCACGTTGAATGTTGGGTGGCGGCGACTGAGTGCCCGCGGCAGCTCGAGCCGATAGGCGTTCACGCCGAACTTGCGGATGACTCGGAACGGCCCGAGCCATATGGGCAGCAGCTTGTTGACCATGATATCATTGGTAGGGTCGTAGTCGGGTTGCGTGATGGCCGTCGACTGGAGAACTCGGGCATCGACATAGACATAGTCATCAACTTCAAAGTGCACCTCGCGACGGGAACGGTTGTACCACCGCGCTTGGCGCTCTTTGGCTTCCGCCAACTTGCGGCGCGCCATGTCAATGACTTCCTGGTGTGTCCGAACAAACACACCGGCCTCCGACTGGGTTGTGACGACTTGAGTGAGAGGAGCCGGTCGACGACCGGTGTCAACCTCGAACGGAGAGGTCCCGGTAGATGTGGACACCAAGGTGCAGTGTGCATACTCGATGGTCGGGAGCAAGTCGACCCAGTTTTCACCGTAGTGGCTCACGAGGCAACGCAGACTGTCTTTGAGTGTTCGGATCTGTCGCTCGGCACGGCCATTGGCCTGCGCACGACGAGACAGCGTCATGCGGATGTCGATCTGCATTATGCGACACAGCTCGGCCCAGAATTCGCTCGTGAACTTCGGATCACGGTCAGACACAATAGACTCCGGCAGCGAGTACTAGCGAACCACATTATCGAAGAAGAGTCGTGCAGTCTCCTTGGCCGTCACCGTCTTAGTAGTCGGGACGTAGCACGGCCGACCGGAGAGCTGGCACACCACCACGTAGCACGAGTCGAACGAGTGAGACTGCGGCAGTGCTGTCAAGAAGTCCATGGATATTTGCTGCCAGCACCTTGCGGGGACTGGCAGGCTCTGCAACAGCCCTTGGCGAGACGAATGAGACGAATGGCCCGACTTTGATCGCACACACGCTTTGCATGTCACCACATAGTCTTCAACCGTGTCACGCATGTTCGGCCACGTGAACCACTGACGCAGCGCAAGATATGCGCGATATACGCCTGGATGCGCTACCACGGCCGCATCGTGGTGGTTGTGGAGCACGCGCAGTATGATCCGTGACACAACAGGGAGTCGCACCACCAATACGGGATCGTTCGACCTGGAGAGAATCAGTCCATCCTCGACCCGGAACAGTTCTGCCTCAGCACCGTTCAGAATCCTCATGCACCCGGGATCTTCCGCGTAGGCCGCTATGATGTCACGTTTGAACGCCTCACCCACCACGCGCAAAGCTGAGCTTCCACTGGAAGGCGCGACCGTCTGAATGACGGAGAACGTGACCGTCGATAGCACCAGCATCTTCTGCATGCGGGACTTGAACCGGTTCTCGATCACGACTGTGGCCATGCCGTGTGGCCTTGACAAGGCATCGGCGACCACGTTGTCCTTACCCGGTCGGTGCCGGATGCTGAAACTGAACTGGGCCAGATAGTACATCCAGCGCAGGGCCTTCGGCGACGGCGTCGCTTGAGAAAAGAACCAGCTACACGCAGCACTATCAGTGACGACCTCGAACTTCTCACCGATCAAATAACCTCGCCATTTGCCGAGCGCACATCGGATCGCAAACATTTCTCGCTCATGCGCGGCCCATGCTTGTTCGGTTGCGTCAAGCTTCTTCGAGTAGTATTCGATGGGACAGTCATCCCTGTCCTTCCGCTGGCTTAGCACAGCACCTACAGCGAACTTGGACGCGTCTGTCGTCACCACAAACGCGATGTTGCGGTCGGGCAAATGCAGAACTGGGGCGGTGATCAGCCGTTGCTTGATCTCGTTGAAGGCCTGTTCTTGGTCGACACCCCAGACCCACCGCTCGTCCTTTTTCGTCAACTGCGACAGGGGAAGCAGCACAGTTGCATAATTACCGATGAATCGTCGATAGTAGCCGGCCAAACCAAGGAAGCGTAGGAGTTCTTGACGGTTGGTCGGTGCGGACATCTCGGCGATGGCTGCGGTCTTGCGCGGATCCACTGAGAGTCCCTCCTTTGAGATCATATGCCCAAGAAAATGGACGGCGCTTTTCATGAACTGGCACTTGTCGCGC